>PVJA010048598.1:0-13979 GCA_004027025.1 Myocastor coypus
AAAAAAAAACCTCCGGGAGCATCTTGTACACAGTGGAACCATCCAGGGTGCCCTGGCACGTTCCTTGCACCTGCGCCACACCCATCTGCTCACCAACGCAGTCCTACACTGACAGCTGAGGCTGGAGAAAGCGCGTGGTGGGAGGCACTGGGTGTGGCATCCACCTCGTGGCTTCTTTGTTGAGTAATTTCAGAGATTTTTTTCCACTGCTAGCACTGTGGCAGCTTGGTCTTTCCAGTGCCCTGGTTGTTCTGCGAAGTAGATTTGAGAGAAATCACACTCCTATAAGAAGTAACTGTGCAAAAATAAATGCAAAGAAATAAGGAGCTGATTTTAATACCCGTATCCAAGTCTTTCCATTCATACACAGCTTGTTTTTGAAAACTTGAGGTTTTGCAGTAGTGTTTCATGGGATGTCCTCCTCACTGCCTCTACGAGTGCTGTGCATGATCTTGAGACACAATTATAAGGTGCAGGAAAGCGCTGCAGCTGTTGCCTGAACCTGGACTTGTGTTGCAAGCATCTGACGAAAAATAGTAATACAAAAATCGAAGTTACCCTAAATTTCCTTAATTCCCTGCTCCATGGTAAATTTTCGTTTTTATTGGGTTCCTAAATTCTTCAGAGTTTTTGTTTAGCTTATAATGAGCTTTGCCTGAGAAATCATGCCAAGACTGGGCAGAGCATGCTGGACCTAAAATGAGAATACTTGGAGGGAACTATTAAAGAAATGTCTTTCAAAGGGTGGATTTTAACGGAGGCTGACATGGTTTCAGATGCTTTGCCTGGTGTGATTGTGACTCGGCTATCAGTTCAGGACGCCGACGTGGATCCAGCTTTTATCTTCAGTTTTGCGAAAGAGGGCAATCCTGGGACCAGGTTCATGATTGATCGGAACACTGGAACAGTGATCCTGGCCAAAGCGCTAGATTTTGAGGAGGCTACAAAATACGAGCTTCTTGTGCGGATTTTTGATTCAGTGCACCACACAGAGGGCTCTCTCGTCGTCCAGGTGTCCGATGTCAACGATAATCCGCCAGTATTTGCTGAAGATTTCTATCAGGTAAAGAGCTTACGCAGATGCCCAAGCCACAGGGCCTCCTAGAAAGAATAGCAAGTGGCAAAAGCCTTGTGTCCCAGACCTTCTGATCGGGCCAGAAGGGTTCTCAGTGGTGAGCACCAGAGTGAATGGTGCAACTAATATTGCAGAGCCCCTAGGCACAGAGGGGAGTGAAGTCTCATCCAGTTCAGTTGATCGAGCACGTTGGTCATCATGCTAAAAATGCCCTTTGGGCCGGCCTGATAGCTCAACGAATTATAGCACCTGCTTCTGCAGACGCAGGAGCCAGGGTTTCCATCCCTGCCTTGAGTACTGGCCCCACCCACGGGGTGCGCTGAGACAGAGACATGGATTGAGACTGGGTGTGGTGGTAATCCCAGCACTTGGGAGGCTGAAAACAGAACACTAAAAGTCTGATCTATACAGTGATACCCTGTAGACTCTGCCCCCTGTACTAAATTATTTTTTTAATTTTTAAAAATGCTCTTGGAGTTGTTATTCTGTCATTTATCACAGTTGGGACCTGCCTAGTTTTTTCAAGGCCACAGAGCAAAGAAGGGAATGGAGATTATCTGAAGATAATTTGGAGAGATTCTCTTTCCTAGGCGTTTTTGCAATACAGTGATCATTCACATTTCACAGAAAGAAATCATGAGCAAATCTGTAAAGCAGGAATTTTGACTCTAGGACATGCTATCTGTAGGAAAGTAAGGGCAACGATAATATTCAACTAAGGAGTCGGAGATGAGCTCTAGACTCTGGCATAGAGCGAATACAAGACTGAAAGGTCTACACAGGGGAAAAACTAGCCTAAATGCAGCCTGCAGTGGCTTGCACAAACTGTAGAGTAGAGTGGACCACGCTGTACGAGTAGCAAGCTGCCTCTCTTCAGCCACGCAGAAGTAATTTAAAAGGAAAGGTTTTCATAATACAAACAAATAGAATAAAACTTAAAACATTTTCATCTTGTTTTGTTTCTGAATCAAAGAACCATGAATATGAGTTTTTGAGACCCAGCCCCTGGCCTTGCACATGGTAGGCAAGCACGTCACCACTCGCTGCACCCTCAACCCCAGCGTAAGGCGGGCAACTGTATTAATGAATGTGTCTGACAAGACCAGGTTCTACTGTGTGATTTTCATAATGAACATCAGTAAAGAGGCCTCCTGTTCTGCGCCTGTCTGTGATGATCTCTTTGGCCTATACGCGTGACATCCTCTGTTCTGTTTTTCTCCCAGGTCACTGTCCCTGAATCAGTACCCCTGGGGTACTCCGTCTTAACCATATCAGCCACAGACTTAGAAGGCAATGAGAACATTTCTTACAGAATCCTTTCCTCCTCCAAGGGATTCTCCATTGATCCTGAGAATGGTGAGTTATGCGTAGTGGCTTCCATGCTTCTAGACTTGAGTTGCAGGGTGAGAGCAGGAGGAGACACGTTCCAAGCACACCGAAAGCAGCCCAGCCGCTCTGCCCTTGGACTGGTGAGCGCCGCCTTCTCACTTGTGTTCATGTCACGCGCTGCAGCAACGTATGCCAAGGCTACTTCCCGGCTCTGCCATCTCGGTGCTAGAAAGCAGAAGGTACTGCTAGTAAATATCCAGAAATGCCCAGTCCCCAATGTGCAAAGCTAATGAGCACAGCCAGGCACAGCTTGGGAAATGTTCCAAGGCATCAGTAAGAATCAGAATGTGAGCAGGATTATTTCTGGACTGAAGACTTCACATGACCAGAGTTGGCAAGCTTTCCTTAACAAAGTATGAATACAAAAATATTTCACAATGGCACTATACACTCAATAAAGAGAAGAATCATTAAAAACAGAAAATGAGGGCCAGTGAGATAGCTCAGCAGACTAACGCTTGCCTAGTTAAGCACAGGAGCCATTGTGCCTGCCAGCCCTGCCCCCAGGTACAATGAGCCAGCGATGGAGTCTGGGGGTGATGACACATGTCTGGTATCCCAGTACTAAGGTGGCTGGAAACAGGAGGATCACTATGAGTCTGCATAGTAAGACACTGTGCGCGTGCGCGTGCACACACACACACACACACACACACACACACACACACATGTACGCACAAAGAAAATGATGCAAGTATCAGTTTCTACTAAACATAAAACATGTTCTGTTTTATTTGATGCCTTGAAGGCTTTTTGTACTTTTAAGAGTGAACAAAACATAAGCGTTTATGAAATATTTTCAGGCCAGTGCTTCCACATTAGAATAATTAAACAGAATACAGAAGACGCACAACACGGAGTGGACATTAAAAGCTCCCACTTTTGCGGATGGAAGGCAACCCAGGGGCGAAGGGTGCAGGCAAGACAGAGAGCCAAAGGAGAGGGCCGGGTGTTCTGCCCATGCACCAAGTCCCCATGGGGAATGTAATCGCTACGTACCACAAACGTGTGTTAATAAAACCTTTAAAAATAAAGGCCAGCCAGATAGCTCAGCAGATTAAAGCACCTGCTTAGGCAGATGCAAGCATTGGACTTCAATCCCAGCCCTGCTTCCGGAGTGCCCTGAGATGGCAATTGAAATTGGGTGTGGTGGCACATGTCTGTAATCCCATTACTTGGGAGTCTGAAAACAAGAGGATCACTGTGAGTCTGATCTGAGTAGTGAGACCCTCTACTGAATACAAAATATTAAATTAATTAAAAATAATAACAAGAAGAATGGAAAAACAGCTAATGCTGATAAAAATGAGTAAACAACAAGGCCACGTCTCACTACTTGGTAAGTGTGAGGTTGTGAGTGAGATGTCTGATATCCAAAAAAAAAAAAGGAGACAATGTCCTAGGAGCAGCTCAGAGTCTACCGAAGAATAGGATCTGGGACGCAGCTCACTGTGTGGTCCCATCTGTACCCACTGTTGGTGCGCTCCCGGCCACCATCGGTGCTTTCTGTTGCTGGGACAAAATGCCAGACACCCACGACTTAGGGCTCCTGGTTTCCAAGGCTACAGGACATCAGCTGCCAACTCCAGGCAGAAGCAGCATGGCGGAGGGATACAGAGAGGCAGAACTGCTATGGTCAGACCGGTCAGGAAATAGACCCAACGTAGTGACACTGTACCGCACAGGACCAGGGTGACAGATACAGCCCCCAAGATGGCACCTCCACGTCTCACCCCAAGATGCACTCGGCTAGAGGTCTCTCAGGTCAGCGGAGTACAGACTCAAGATCGTTCATCACAGCAAGGGGTGTGAGAGAGAGTGATTTAGGCTGAAAATGTCCCAGCAGGGTCCACAGGGCATTGCAAGAGCTCCGGGAAATTTGGGAACTGGCTACAGAGCCTGGGGGTGAACAACTAAGGCACCACGCTCAATACCTCAGCAACTTAGCCGCTCTCTTCCCCGTTCCCTTTCCTCTCCCTCGTCCTCATCCCCTCCCCTCAGACAATGTCAGACTCACAACTGTTCAGTTGTTACCTTGGCCACAAGAAATCAGTGTATAAGGCATCCTTGCAAAAGCTCAATTTTCAGGAACCTTTTTTTTTTGGTACTGGGACTTGAACTCATGACTTTGAGCTTGCCAGGCAGATGCTTATGCAGTTGAGCTATCCCCCAGGCCCTCAGAAACATTTTGATTGATATGTGTCACCCATAAGATGTGCATCTGAATGGTCCTAAAATATGAAATGTGACCATGTTAATATAGTACACGCTGTGGCTGTAACTAAAACAGCATTTGAATTTCAGCACTATATTCAGTATTCTTTCTCAATGACCATATTTAAAACACATTTGCCTTAGGAAAATGTTATATGCTATTTATAATAATTATTAATATATTTTAATATATTTTGATATAATTATTTACAATAAGGTATTGATATATGTATTGATACATTCAATGCAATGAGCTCTATTAATGACATTTTATCAGTAAGAGAAATATTCACTTCATGAATTAACCACAAACTTTAGGAAAGACATCTCTATACTTAGGAAATGTTTGCAACCCTGTTATTCTTAACCTTAAATGATTTATATATAAAAATTTTAGATTTCTACTTAGGTCTACTGTTGGCTGCAACTAACACATCTCATGAAGAACTAAGTGGATTTTGATGTTTGATAAGCACTTGCGGGCTGAACAGCTCATAAACATTTTGATTCCACAGCAGTGATCAACTATGTCCTGTTTTCCAGGCACAATATTCACTAGCAGTCCTGTACTCCCGCTGGGTGAAACACCCACCCTCCGGCTTCTCGTTGAAGCCACTGATGGCGGAGTTCCCGAGCTGAGGGCTCTTGCGGTAGTGGAGATCCAAGTCCAAGACATGAATGGCTGTGCCCCTGAGTTCACGGAAGGACGCTATAACCTTACCTTGAGCGAAGATGCTCTGGTGGGGACCACGCTTCTCACACTTTCAACCTTGGACCGTGACTGGACCCCTGAAAACACGCGCGTTGAGTATTCCATCATCCGTGGCAATTCTCAGAGCCTCTTCCACATGGAAACTAGCTCCGCCGGCCCCAGCTCTGCCCACCGGCAGCTTGGTCACCTTGTGCTGCTTCGCAGCCTAGACAGAGAAGCAAGCGCCAGCCACGAGCTCGTCGTGCTGGCGTCCGACCGCGGCTCCCCGCCTCTGAGCTCCACGACTGTCGTAGCCCTCCACGTGCTCGATGTCAATGACAACCCACCCAGATTCAGCAGCCTGGAGTACCGAGCCCACGTCAAGGAAAGCACCCCTCCAGGCAGGCCCGTCGCTGCAGTATCGGGGAGCGACTGTGACGCGGGCTGGCACGCAGAAATCCTTTACCGTGTTGTCTCTGGAAATGAGAAGGAACGTTTTTACTTAGAAGAAAAAACCGGAGATCTTTATTTGATGAAACCTCTGGATTACGAAGAAACGACACAGTTCACTTTAACCATCCAAGCTTCGGACAGAGGTAAGGAACACTTTTCTTTCGCAGTTGTGGTCATCACCGTCTTAGACGACAACGACCACGCGCCTCAGTTTCTGCTGCCCAGCTTGAGTTGTGCAGTGCCTGAAAATCTGCCTGCCCTCTCCAGGGTGTGCTCGGTACACGCTGTGGATCTTGATACTGGTCCATATGGAGAACTGGCCTATGCGATTTCATCGCTCTGTTTTGTCCCCAATGGGGCGCCTCCCCATCAGGACCTCTTCGGCATTGACTCTCTGACGGGGGACATTCATGTGAAGCATGTCCTTGACTATGAAAGGGTGGACAAGTACTGCCTCCTAGTGCAGGCCGAGGACAGGGGCGGCTCCACAGCCTCGCTTACCGTGTGGGTGGACATTGAGGGGACGGATGAATTCGAGCCCATTTTCACTCAGGATCGTTATTTTTTCAACCTCCCAGAGAAGATTCAAGAAAGACAGCTCCTCGGCAGGGTGGAAGCCTCTGACGCTGATGCCGGCGCTGATGGCGTCATCTTTTACTCTCTGGCCACAGCTTCCCCTTTCTTCTCAGTAAACAGCACTAACGGGAACATATACTGGGTCGGGGCCTCGCCCTTACTAAATGGTCAGGTCGGCGAAGACAAAGGCTTCGAAATGAAAGTCGTTGCTCGGAGCCCCAAGCCAGGCTCCAGGTCCGCGTCGTGCACTGTGTCCGTGAACCTGTCTCTGTCCTCCAGAGGGAAAGGTGCCGAACAGTCGGCCTCCAGCTTCTCCCTCAGCCTCACTGCCTCCTTTGCGGTGTTTCTGCTACTTGTCTGCATCCTGGCTGTACTGATTTTAAAGCAGAAACCCAAAGCCACACCACACAGCTATGAAGAGAAGCAAACCTCCTCCTCCTTGCGTATCAGTTTGAAGCTGACAGAGGAGGCCAGCATGAGCAAAGCCCTGCAGGAAAAGGGCAACAGCAGCGACACAGCAGTGCCAGCTGGCGCCACCCCTGAGTGGTTGAGCTTGATAAGCATCATGGAGAAGCGTCCGCTCGACCAGTTCCAGCACTCCAACACCAGCGGCCACTGTTCTGCAGAAGGAGAGACTGCGGAAGACAGGGAGATCCAGAGGATAAACGCGCACCCCTACAGGAAGGACTTAGACTCAGCTCTGAGTGACCATGGCTCCCGGGTGCCCGACTCTGGCATTCCCAGGGACTCCGACCAGCTCTCCAGCCTGTCCGGGGAAAGCGCTGAAGGGGCTGAAGGCAGCCACCTGGTGGAGGGAGGCGATGGCGAGGGCGGTTCTCACACAGTCTGTGTTCAAAAGGACCTGCCACCCCAGACCCTGCAGGGGAAGGAGACTACAGACAAAGTCCTGGCTAACACCCAGAAGCAGCCTGTCTTTGTTTCAGGAGGCCAGGAAGCGAGCCGCACTGCCTTTTCAACTGGGCTTTCCTCTGGCCACAGTGCGAGAGGCAGCTCTGCGTGGGGTTGCCTCCTGAGCTGGGAACCTAAGTTCCAGCCTCTTGCCTCAGTATTTAATGATATTGCAAAACTAAAGGACGAGCTGGAGGTTGCACAGCAGAAGCCTGGCATTCCAAAAGAGAGGGAGTCTCTGGGCTTACCACCACCTTTGATCACTGCAGTAGCCCAGCCTGGGATTAAAGCGGTTCCGCCAAGAATGCCGAGAACGGCGGCCCCAGCCCGGGCCCTGGCCCCAGCCCCAGCTCAGCCCCCAGACCCAGGGCAGCTACTTCCGAAGAACCCCCAGTCCCCTCCTCTCCACCACCAAGTTTCTCTGGCAGAAGCTGCGGTGCCCAGCTTACCCCTAGCCCTCTCCCTGCTGACTCTGCAGGCTCCAGCCAGGGCACCACGGATGTCACACAGAGAACTATTAGCGACTTGCTTAATTGACACACACTGTGACCTGAAAGTGGAAGATGAGGTTGAAATATGAAGGGACTGTGGTGCCAGCTTCCTTGTCACTGTGTCACCAAAGGCTGAACAAAACATTCTCCACCCCAGGTTCATTCTTATTTGCAAGCTGGGGTTTTGCCAACCTCCCGTTTGAGTTTCTCCAATTTCTTTCAGCCTTAACGAGCAGTTATGTCTTGTTTGGACCTTTATGTTTTGCTCTCAGGACTCGCATTTGTATATATCATTTAATGTATATTCTGTCTGGTTTTCTGTATGATTAGGTTTCCATGATGCCAAAATGTTTATATGGAAGGAATGGAAGCCACATACAATGCTCTCTGGTCATATTACTGCTCATTACACCACTGGCCCTAAAACAGACAAACCAAAATGAAAGCAAAACGCGGAAAGAGCTTAGGGCAGAAAGTTAACAGGAAGGAATACGGGCAGGTAAATCTTTGCTTTAAGACAAAGGAACAGGCTGGAGATGGTGGTGCATGCCTGAATCCCAGCACTTGGGAGGCTGAGGCAAGAAGGTTTCCACAAGTTCAAGGCCAGTGTGGACTACATAGCAAACTAAAGCCCAGCCTGAACTATAGGCTATAGACATTGTCTCAAAAACAAACAAAAAAACAGAGTAGAAGTCTATGATGTAGATATTTAGAGAGATATATCTCCACCTTCTTTGCATCACACCTGTGGAATTTAGGGATAATTTGAATTTCAAGTTGTTGCTTTGGGAAGTTTAAGAAGAAAATAGCAGTAAAATTTGTCATTACTTTGTGAAGCAAGATAATTGTTTTTAATTAAATGAACTGGAACTACAAGCTCTTAATAGGTGAACTGTCATCAGTAGTACTGCTGGTTACGTAACCCATTACTGCCTCTGCCACAGTATCTTACCCTTTTTCTACAAATAGAAACATGGTTTTTTTCTTTTTTTAATGTTGTCTCACTACACAGCTGAGATGCATAGTGGTCCCCCTGCTTTCAGCCTCTCCAGAGCTGGGATTACAGGCGAGCACCACCATGCGGGGTGCCAATGGCTGGTTCAGCGCAGCTGGGGACAGGGCTGGCAATGCCTACGATGCAGTGGATCGAACCCTGGTCCCCAAGCGTGCCTAAGTAGGCACTTAGTCCACTGAGCTATCTCGCCGGCTCAAAGGGAAAGATGTTCCTCAGTGTTCTTTCTTCTAATAGGGAACAAGTTCTGACACGAGACTTCAAAAATTAAATTGTGGACCTTGCTTCACTTTATTTTCCTGTAAGTATGGTAAACTTGTATATGGAATACCTTAGCCATTCCATGTCCATTTAAAGTTTTGTATAGATATCATTATGTTATTTAGCTAATTATAAATTCCACAGAACAATTTACCAATCTATTTTCAGCTGAAGTTTTTTTTTTTTTTTTTATAGAAATGTTTCTATTCTAAAAATGGCAGCCCTTGTTCCATCGGTCACGGCAGTGTTAGGCTCTTGCTGCCACTGGGGAGCAGCCTAGAGGCACCATGAGGCCTGCTGTGTTGCCAGTTCCAGCGTCAGAACCCCACAGGAGTGGTGTGGAGCTCACGGCAGTGCCGTGTCCTCCGAGGATCCTGGCAGTGCTTAGGAGACGCTGTGCCACAAAGCGTCCCTCTGGACACTCCAGTCGCCTTCTGCCCCTGCAGCACTGTGACCAGGCTGTAGATACTACCTTAGGCATTCAGCGGTGGGATTCCCCAAGGCATCTGCTAGGCTCTTCTTAGGAGCAAGGCTGGGCTTCTCTGCTCCAGGACAGTTCCTCAGTCCCCACCCCACCCCCATCTGTGAAATTCTGTGAGATGACTTCCCCTGCCTTAGAGACACTGCAGGTGCAGTGTTGGGTATCTAGCTCAGTACGTAAATACTTCTGTGGCTTCCCGAGCCAACATAATCTGTTACTATAGATCTTCCCTGACTCAAACTGACAACTGCTTATAAAACCATGTTAATAAATGTATGAAACAGAATGTTGTGGGGACAAGCCTTGCATTGTATGAAAAATTATTTAGATATGGAACATTTAAATATTACAGGATGAATCCATAATTGTGCTCCATGGCATTTGGGGAAGAACACTTCATGACATTTGTTAAAACAAATCCTCCTAGTTACTGCATTGTCTCAATATTTATTATCTCTTTGATTGTTTTTGAAAGATTGCTTTGAGCAGAGGAAGAAATTCTGAACTATTTTTTCTAATTTTGTGTAAAAGTCTTATTTTGCAAGAGAACTATTTCTGGAAACTGCTTGTAATTTCCTTTCTAATTAAACGGGTTCTTTGTTTACTTATGCTTTAGAATGCTGTCTACCAGTTTTTGTTGTTGTTGTTGTTGTTGTTTTGGGGTTTTTTTGTTGTTGTTGTTTTTGGGGGGGTGGCAGGACCAGGGTTCAAACTCATGACCTTGCATTTGCCAGGCAGGCACTTGTGCCACCGAGCTATCTCCCCAGCCCTACCAGTTTTTTTTTTTTTTTTTAAATCACCTGCCTGTGACTGATGATTGAATGTGACTCTATGCTTTTGTTAGTGATTTTGTACCAAGCCAAGGTGTGAGGTGCACCCTCAGAACGCCTTGCCAATATTTAGCAGCCTTTTAATGAATGGCTTTAGCGATACTGGATCTGTCACCACCACGATGTCACTGAACTGTCGCAGCAGGGTTGGGATGAGCAACGCGAACACGCTGCTCAAGTGCTGGTCATAAATCGTACGTCAGTCCTTTCAACTAGAGCACTTTTTTCCCTAAGTAAACGACGTAATCTGTGCAGTCTTCCTTCAAGTTTAGTATTAACTTGCCTCATGTGTTCCGTGTTACCCCACTGGTCTCTACACTCGCTTTAGCACTCTGGAGAGGACACAGAACTTGTTGGTGGAAAATCCCATTCAGCCTCACATTCATAAGCTATAAAATAAAAGACAGTTGTCTCTTGTGGAATTTTGGCTGCCTGAAGTTCTGTACTTTCTTGTTGGCAGCCTTAAAAATGCTGGTGTAAATCAGTACCAACTGGTTATCAAAATTCCCCGGCCAAGTCGTAATCACTGCCTTGGCTTCCAAAACAGATTCCTGGGCAAATAAAGTGGGGAAGGCTGTGTCGTTAGGATTCAATCATTTCTGTGCTTTTAAAATTTCAGAAATACACCCTTGCAGCCTGGGACATCCACTTGCAGTCTGTGGATGGGCCCGAGAGAGAGAGGGCTTTCCTCCTTGGTCTCCCACCGTCTCTGTCCTCGGGCACCCTGTACTTTTGAGCACTGGTATGGGTAAAATTCATTCATTTTAAGTTATTTCTATAGAATCACATGCTTTGTTCTTTTTGTTTCCTTTTGCCCTTTTATGCACACCTCAAGTTTTAAAGCACAAGATAAAACAATCTAAGGCGAGGCTCCACTTCAAAATAATGAAACACAGGGAGCAACTAGAGCCTTTGAACTCTCCCATGATGTTATAGATAAGCTCCTTGCACTTATCTCGCAGTGTGCTTTACATGAGAGCCCCTGTGGAACGGTGGGAAGGAAGTCATCCTGTGCAGGGTGGGATCCAGGTCCATGAAAGTGCAGAGATGCGCTTAGCATCCACGGCAGGGGTCACGGAAGTCTGAGCTCGCCACGGACATGCAGACAGAACAGAGGCAGACAACAGTGGAAGAGAAAGAGGGACCCTCTCTGAAAATGGGTATTTTAGGACACAAGAGGAAAGCACAAGCAGGTGGAGGGCGAGGGCTCAGGGTCACAATGCGACACCCTCCTCACTTGGGTGACCCCGTAGAAGAGTCTCCCTTCACCCCCTTCCTTTCCTCTGTCCTTCCTCTTCCATTGCCTGGCAATTTAGATTTATCAAGTACAATTGACCACATTTAGTTTTGTCTTTGTTTTAAAGGGGACGAGGGCCGGGGGGATAGCTTGGTGGTCTAAGCACCTGCCTAGCAAGTGCAAGGACTCAGGTTTGATCCCCAGTACCACATGCCGTGCCAGCCACTGAAAAGGGGCGTGGTGGCTCACACCTGTAATCGTAGTGCTAGGGAAGCTCAGACAGCAGTATCAGTACGATCTGCGCAGTGAATCCCTGTGTCACATAAATAAAGGATGAAAGGGTGTGACTTTGAGAACAAGTAAAAATGGCTATATCGATATTTGCTACCCTGCCCAAATTTGCTTTTGTGGATGTCACAGTTTTAGGTAGTTGTTGGTTTTTTATTTGTTTGTTTGTTTTTGTTTTTGTTTTTGTTTTTGTTTTAGACATGTAATTTTTTAAAAAGGTAAGAGTCAGTTGGGACAAAATATGGACCTCAGGATCAGGTCCTTCTCCTGACTAGAAGCCTTTTTTTTTTTTTCCTTTCATAGAAGGAGTAATTGTCCACAGGCATAGCGCTCAATGTCATATAAAAAGGCTTAAGTCCTTGATGGTTGTGATTTTATTTTTAAATATCACATTTTACATAAATTTAAATCCCACTGTAACACAAAGACATAATCAATACCTTGTTCTCAGTCCATCCTATTAGAACTCTAAAGACAGAAATTCTCTTCATCCCGTGGAGATGAAAGAAACGTGTCCCTCAGAAACAGACTCGTGGCGTGCCCGCAGGGATCCGTGGCCAATGCCTGCACTATCAGGCTGCACCGTTCACTCGGTTATGAACTCAGAACCCGGCTTGGCAGTGACAATCCGCACCTCATGCGGTGGAGGCTGCGGAGCTTTGCACGCTTCACCGCATCACCCGATGATGCCTGCTGAACCAGAGCTGCGAAGTGAGCAACAGGGGCCCGCGAGCCAAATAAGGAGCAGACGCAGATGCGCATCTCCTGCATGAGAAAACGTCATTTTGGTTAGAAAACGAAATAAAGGGATTTCGTTGCTAGATCATCAGCCCTCGGAGCGAAGGCCTGGCCTCGACTTGAGCTGGGAAGGGCAGACGGCCTTAGCGGGAATGAGCCCACATGTGAGAGGGCGTACAGGGCGCTGTTAGGTGAAAGCGCTGGCGTAGCTCTGCGGGTGTGGCCACTCACAAGGCCGAGGGTAAGTGTAGCTATCCTTTTGCAGTGTTATAGCCTGTCCCACACAACCCAGAAGACCGGAGCTTCCTTCCGAGTGTGATCCGTTTTCCCTTCCTCCACCCCTTCTTCGTAACCCGCATGCGCGCTTTTTGAACTTTAAGTACAATAGACAAAACCTACGACTTTCAAAAATATTATATGAGGCAGTAGCACAACATGCCCAAACATACCGCATTAATTTTAGATCTCATAATAAAGCGTAACTGCCCCACGATAGGCAGAAGCTGCATCAGTATGAGAAAGAGGACCCAGCCCAGCGGCTGCATCCAGAAGGCTCGTGTCAAAATGTGGCAAAATGCCTGGAAAAAGCAACGCAAGGAAATTGTGAGATACTCTGTAGGTGCTCAAACTTAGTCTTTGTTACCAGTAACATTCCAAGTAAGTACAGATTATTTAATAAATTCATACTAGGAATTGGGGTGACAGGATATTTGAAGTTATTTTTCCACACACACACAGACACACACACACACACACACACACAAATGAGCTCTAGCTGGATTAATTAATGAGTTAAAACCACATACACTCAGAGGAAAGCAGAATAAAGGTAAGAAAGATCTTCTGAAATATGAAAGCAAAGAACAGTGGACTTGGAAATACAGTATTTAAAGTACTATAACAAGTTGTAATAACTGGGAAACACATAAATTGAAATGGTATTGTAGTAACTAAGTGAACCAGGCATGGATTCAGGCTCTGAAGATTCAAGAATCTGCAGAACAGGTTAAATTACCAAATTCACAATGCATCCAGTGTTTTGAGAAACATAATAAAAATATGTTTTTAAGAAACTGTGATAAAGAGCTGTGGAGGTATCTCAGTGGCATAAGCTTCTGCCGGGTAAGCTCAAGGTCCCAAGTTTGAAACCTGGTAGCGAATGCCATGCCAGCCCCAGAACCAGCCTGTAATCCCAGCACAAGGGAGGCTAAAACAGAAGGATAGCTATGAGTGCAAACTGCATAGGAAGACTCTGTACCAAAGAGAGAGAGAGAGAGAGAGAGAGAGAGAGAGAGGGGAAGCAGAAGAAGAAGAAGAAGAAGAAGGAGGAGGAG
>PVJA010048601.1:0-14126 GCA_004027025.1 Myocastor coypus
TTTTTTATCTAGTTGATCTATCTCTTTGTCACAGTGACATGTTAAATCCCAATTTTATTATATTATTGCTCATTTGATTTTTCATGTGTTAAAGTTTGTCTTATGTTGGTTGGTGCTCCTACATCGCGTGCATATATATTTATATTGTTATCTCTTCCTCACCATTTTTGCTTAACAAATATGCGGTTATCTTTTTTATCTCCTTGAATGATTTTTGGTTTAAAGTTAATGTTGTCAATGAGCAAGATAGCCCTGTTTTTTTCTTTGTGTGTGTGTGTGTGTGTGTGTGTGTGTGTGTGTGTGTGTGTGTGTGTGATTTCCTGCGGCATGGTGGAGTTCTTAAGTTCTTTCGATGCTTCGACTTTCAGTGTATGAATTTTTTTTAGGTAAATGTGTTTCTTTTATGCAGTATATTGTTGGATTTTGTTTCTTAATCCACTCTGCTAGGCTGGTTCTTTTGATTGGTGAATTGAGGCCATTTACATTGATGGTTATAACTGATGTGTATTGGCTTATCTTTGTCATGTTATTTTCCTGCTATAGGTTCTGCATTTTTTCCTTCTTTTTAAATAATTTCTACTTTTGGTGATAATTTTCTGTTCTTAAAGTTGTGCTTGTCTGAATATGTCAGTATTCTTTGTATAGCTGGTTTAGTGGGCATCCCTGCCTGGACTTGGTGGCTGGCTTAGCATGCCTGGTGAGAGGGCCAGTGTGGCATGTAGTGCTGAGCATCGAACCCCAGTCCCTACATTTTCCAGGCAGGTTCTTAGTCTACTGAACTATCTCACCAACCCCAAGCCCTTCTTGGTTTGATGGTTTGTTTTGAGAAATCTGCTGTGATTTTTAGGGACTCTCCATTGTAGATGATCTGTTTGGCTCTCTGACAGTTCTTAATATTCTACTCCTGCTGAATTTGTGAGATCTCAATTATTATGTGTCCACGTGTAGATTTATTGTGATTATGGCTGTGTAGAGTTATATATGCCTTGCTTCTCTGTATGTCAGGTTATTTTTTCAAGTTTGGAAAATTTTCTGCTAATACTTCTGCAAATGGTCTTTATGTCATTTGTTCTCCTGCTTCATTGACACATATATTTTTTTAATTTAATAAAGATCTTTTATTGTCTCATTAAAATATCACAGATTGGCTTTATAATCCAGAGGCTTGTTTCTGTGGCTGCATCAACTCTTGGATATTACTCAGCTGGCTGTTGAACTGTTCCCTTTTCAGAAACATAGATAGCATTAAAAAGTTTTCTGATATCCTTGTTTTTGACTGTTGTAGCTTGCTGAATCAAAGCAGCTGAATTTGAAACAAGCTCAATGTCATTTCCTTCAAAGATGAGCTCATCCTTCTGGGCTTGAGATGCTGAGCAAGCAACACCTGCCCTCATATGAACTCGGCGAATGCATTTTTCACCCAAGAAATTCTGAATTTCGACAAGAGACCCATTCTCCTGAGTAACAACGTTGATGGGAAAGTGAGCATACACAGATCTCATCTTGTAATAGAAGCCCAGCCTGACCCCCTTGATAATGTTCTGCACATGGCTACAGATGGTGTGGACAGTTGCCAACTCCTTTCTGTTTTCCCACCAATTGTCAACCCGGAGCCTCTTCTTTTTCTTCCCAAGGAGACTGAATTCCACTTTGACACATATTATTCTTACATTATTTTTGTTTGCATCATCTTGTAGATACTGAATTATTTCTTAGTTCCTTGTTAGTTTTAAGACATCTTACTAGCTGGGTGTGGTGGCGCACACTTGTAATCCCAGCACTTGGGAGGTTGAGGCAGGAGGATCAGTGTGATTTTGAGACCAGCCTGGGCTACAAAATGGAGTTCCAGGCCAGCCTGAATTGCACAGCGACACCCTGTCTTTCATTAGCTACAGCACTGTCTTTGAAGTCTGAAATTCTATCTTCAGTTTCATTCAAGTGGTTTTGCCATCTTTCAGTGGAGTTCATAATTTCCTGAGTATCTGTTTGTACAGTAATTGCTTCCATCATTTTTCTATTCTCCTCTGTTTTTTTTTTTTTATGTGTGATAGTATATGGTCGATTTTAGAGAATGTCCTGTTTATAGCTGTTTGACACAATTGCTGTCATTTGTTCTTTGACCTTAGAGATTTGTCATCTTATTTCTTCTATAGTCTGATGGACTTGTTTCTTTACTGCAGCTCCTATCATCTCAGAGATTTTAGATGTGTGATTTCCAAGTTCTTGTGTGTCTTTGTCTCCTGGATTTAGTGTGGGCAAGGTAGAGGATTGAGATTGCATTTTCTCCTGTGTTTTGGCATTTTTAAAGCTCCCAGTAAACACTACTACTTAACAGTCATTGCAGAGGGAGCGTCATGTTTCAGTAAAGTTTGCACTACAGTGGGGAGCAGGGTAGGACTTACCAAGGTTCTCACCAGTTGTAGGGATGACTGGTTGCCATTCAACAAAGCTTCAGTGCAGGTGGTGGGTGTTTGTCACATTCACCAGGATCATATGGACCACTCAGATTCCTTCTAAGTTTTTCCGTTGTTAGACTGGCACCAGCACACACTCCACACCAGTGCCCTGGGGCCTAATTATGATACCTTATTGGTGATGAGCTGGCCACTCAGAGTCCTCCCAAGTTTGTAAATGGCTCCAGCAACAATCCTTGCCTCCTTGCATTTGTCCCACAGATTGCAACTTTCTTGAGTCCTGTAGGCCACTCAAAGTCCTCCTAGGATGTTAAAAGGTTGGATTGTCACCAGCACAAGCTCCATCCCTGTGCACTGGGGGCCCAAGATCAGAGCTTATCAGACTCTACCACACCACCCACAATCTGCCAAGGTTCTTATATATTGCTAGCAAAGCCAAGATTTGATATTACTCAGCTACGAAAAAGGTAAACTTGAGGCTTTCACAGGTAAATAGATATGACTAGAAACCTAAATGGTAGGCTAAATAAATGAGACCGACATATGCAAACATTGTATTGTCTCACTAGCATAAGAACCTGAAAGAATAAATAAAATCTGAAAGGTGTAATAGAATTTATATTAAGCATTCCCCATATTTTGTCATAATTCCACATAAACAATTTTCCAAGAAAGATAGAAATGTAAAGAACAAGAAGTACTTCAAACTCGGCCAAATGGAGCGAGGTCTCTGGCTTGTGGTGCCCTTTGCGGGTCAAGCCATCCCCGCCACCCCACCTGGCACCACGTCCTGGAACCTGCGCACCACGCTTCTTTTCGGCAGTTTCTTCTCCTTGATCAGCACCACCTTCTAATCCACCTACTTCCAGCCCCTAATGAGGCTGCAGGAGTACCAGAAGGAGCAAGCCATACATCAGGCTGGAATTGTTCAAGAAGATGTGCAGCCACCAGGGTTAAAAGTATGGTCTGATCCATTTGGCAGGAAATGAGAAGACTGTCACCAGCCCTGATTGCAAAAGTAGACATCTTCATGCTTGCGATTCTGCTTCGAACACAATAAATCATTTCACTATGGAAGAGTGACTGGAGAAGAAAACCCTGTAATGCCATCAATAAGAATACTTGTCATAAAAGCTTGGGCACGAGGATTAATATTTCCCGCCTTAAATATCAAAAGAACCCTGAAACACATTACACCGTTAGGAAGGTTTGCGTGATTTGGTTGACTTTCCAAAAATAAGCTGTCTTGTGGGACTGATTGCTGGAGATCTGTTTATTATTCAGTCTTTATCGCCTCCTGAGCTGCGATAGGAATACAAGCAAGCCGTGAGCTTGAGGAAGTGCACAGCCTCGCTATCACCTTCCTGATCGGATGTTTCAGTGATGAACCACCCTGCTGAGCTGCCTTGAAGGGGTCTTTCAAAATATTCAAGTTGATAAAGCTCTTTGAGGACAAGGTACTTATGATGTGTAAGAATAAGCAGTTCAGCTGAACTGTCTCCTGTTGAAGACTACTCCATGCTGGAAAATAAATAACTAGAAAGCAGGTCAAACTGCATGGGTGCATGGGCATAGTACAAACTAGTGTGAATCAACCAAAGAAACTATGTCTATTAAGATGATTAATACTTCAAAATGTATGTAACATTACTTATTATGAGTACCAGGTAAATTCAAATCAGAGCCATAATGATGTATCATTTTAATGCCATAAACTGATTAGGGTGACATATCAATATGCCATGATGGTTATTAAAAAGTGAAGAGATAGGGGCCTGGTGGGATGGCTCAGTGGCCTAGAGCCCCTGTTTGGGAAGGCTTGGGCGGCCTCAGGGACCGCGGTTCGATCCCCGGCACCACATGCTGCGCCAGCCCTGCCCTCAAGGTGGGCTGAGCCGGCCATGGAAATGAGTGAGTGAACAAACAAAGGTTCTGAAACAATAAATAAATAAATAAATAAATAAAAATTTTAAAAAAAAAGTGAAGAGATAACAAATGTGAGTAAGGATACCAGTAAAACAATGCTTACCTATTTCTGTGGCAATTAAAATAAATATAGCTATAGGGGCCAGGAAGATAGCTCAGTGGAATAAGCGATTGCCTGGCAAGCACAGGGCCTGAATTCAATCCCCGGTTCTGTAAAATAAATAAATAAAGCTATTAAAGAAAACATTATGGAAATTTGCAAATAGCTTAACAATATCACTTCTAGATATCTAACAGAAACTAAATCACCATTTGAAAGATGTGATGCATCCTTATGCTCACAGCAGCACTCTTCATGGGAATGAAGATATAGATCAACCTAAGTATTTCTTCTCCTTTGCATGTTTAAACATGATTGCCAAGCATACATGTCTAATTCTTCTTTCTGATTTTAGAGAGGGGAAAGCATTCACCTTTCACCATTGTCATGCTGGTTGTGGGCTTTTTTACATCCTGGTTTCAGATGGAGGAAGTTCACACTTAATCTAAAATTGTTGAGTGTTTTTATTCACGAAATACTTAGATTTTACCAAATGCTTCAACAATTCTGTTGAGGTGATCATATAATTTTTGTCCTTTGATTTGTAACTCTGGCATGATATATTAATCAATTTTCAGATATGAAAACAATATTTCATTCCATGAATAAATTACACCTCATGATGTATAACATTTAATTGTAACATTGAATTCAGTTTGGTAGGATTGTTTCTTTCTTTTTGGGGGTAGCAGGAATTGGACTCGAGACCTGGCATTTGCCAGGCAGACACTTGTGCCACTGAACTATCTTGCCGGCCCCAGTTTGTTAGTATCTTAATATAAAAGTGATTGCAGAAGTACAACACAGAATTTACCTTTTCACCTATTTTTAAGTTCACTGACAGGTACGATTACAACATGCAGCATCTGTCACATATATCCATCCTCAGAACTTTTCCATTGCCCCATATTGAACCACTGTGTCAAATTTTCCTTTTGCCCAGCCTCTGGAGAGTACTCTATTCCTTTCTGTGTCAATAAATAGATATTTAGTTTTAATTGTAAGAACATTTAATGTAACTTTTTAGAAACAAATGTAAATTATACAAAGTGTTGTTTTTGATTATAAGTACATGGTTTCGTAAAAACCTATTGTGAGTTTATTTACTTTGTTTGAAAGTTTGTTAAGCAACTTCTCCGGTCCCACCTCTCAAAAGCTCCTGGAAATCACTCACTCTGATTTTATGAATTTGACTTTTTGGTTTTTGGTACCAGGGATTTAACTCATGAACCTGCACTTGTTGGGCTAGTGCTTATTCTACTGAGCCATCTCCCCAGTCCATGAATTTGATTTTTAAAAATATTTCATATAATTTAAACGTGCCATATTTCTCTTTAGTTGTCTGGCTTATTTCACTTAGCATACTATCATGAAAGTTCATCTGTGTTAGTATACATTACAGAATTTCATTCTTTTAAATGTTTAAATCATTTTTTAAAGTTTAAATCATATACCATGTCTACATATTTATTTATCTGTCTATCTATTAATGGACACAGGTTATTTCCACATCTTGTCTATCATACATAGCATTACAATCAACTCAAATGTGTTACTAACTTTCAGAGATGCTAATTTCAATTACTTCAGGTAAATATCAGAAGTAGGATTACTGTATCACATGGTAGTTCTATTTTATTTTTGTGATGAATTTCTTCATATTTTTATAGTTGGTGGACTATTTTACAGTCACATCAGCAGTATGAAAGCATTTAATTTTTCTCTTCATTTTCGTCCAAATTTGTTGTCTTTCATCTTTTGCTAACATTTTCCATGAGACATGTAAGATAATGACTCACTGTATATTTAATTTGCATTTTCTGGAAGATTAGTAATGTTGGACACATCCTGTTGATCTGTGTGTCTTCTTTGCAGAAATGTATTTAACTTGTTAGTCCATTCTTTTATTAGATTGTATGTTCCCTTACAATTTGGTTTCAGGAGTTCCTCGTGCAATCTGTAGATTAATCTCTTATCAGACGTATACTTTGTAAATATTTTCTTCTATTCTGTAACTTCCTTTTTTACTAAGTCAGTTCTTTTCTTTGTTGTGCAAAAATATTTTTGCTACATCCCACTTGTTTGTTTTTAATTTTTTTTTTTTGTGTGTGATTTTGGTGTCATATTCACTAAACCATTGCTAGGATAAATGCTATGAAATTTTCCCCTGTTTTCTTCCCATTATACAGATTTGAGTTTGACATTTGTCTATATTCATGTTGAATCAATTTTTGTGTATGTTGTAAGATACAGATTCATATTTTTGTTTTGCGGTGGACATCCACTTTTTTCAACACCATTTTGAAGACATTATCTTTTCCTTGTTGTGCATTATTTACACAATTTTTTGAAGATGGGCTGCCCAAATGTAAATGGATTTATTCATAGGCTCCTTATTCTTTTCTATTGGTCCATATGTTTGTAACTATGACCCTACCACACTGTTCACTGAGATCCTGTAGCACAATTTGAATTCAGGAAGTGTCATACCTCTAGGTTTATAGTTCTCTTATAAGAGTACATAAGCCATTTTGAGATTTTTGTCGTTCTATATGAATTTGAAAACTTTTTTTCTACTTTATTTTTTAAAACAATGAAGTTGGAATTGTGCTAGTGATTTTACTGCATCTGCAAATATTTAAAATGTTAGCGATTGCCGGGCGTGGTGGCGCATGCCTGTAATCCCAGCACTCGGGAGGCTGAGGCAGGAGGATTGGTGCGAGTTCAAGACCAGCCTGGGCTACAAAAGCGAGCTCAGGACCAGCCTCAACTGCATAGCGAGACCCTGTCTCAAAAAGACAAAAAAATAAATAAATAAAAATAAAAAATAAAATGTTAGCGATTATTTTAGCAATATTAACTCTTTCAATCTATGAACATGAGAAGCCTTTCAATTTTTGTGTCTTGTTTAGTTTCTTTCATGAAAGTTTTGATACTTTCAGTGCATATCTTTCAATTGAACTTTTTACCTACATATTTTATACTTTTTGATCATATTGTAAATGTGATTGTTTTTCTTATTTTATTTTCAGATAAGTTTCTCATTCTTATAAATAATGTATTTGACTTTGCTGATTTTGTACTATGCAGATTTATATTGTGTTTTATACTTTTAACAGTTTTTCTGTTGAGTTTTAGGGTTTACTACATACATGGTGATTTATCTTCATACAGGAAAAATAGTAATCCTTCTTTCCTAAGTGAAATGTTTTTAATTTCTTTTTCTTCCCCAATTACTCTGATTAACATTTTCAGAACCATAGTGGAGAGAAATGACAAGAGTTGGCATCCTTGCTCTTCTTCTGATATTGGAGGCAAAGTTTTTTAGTTCTTCACAATTGATTATTCTAGTTCTACTCTTATAACTATTCAGAAATTTTTGTGCTAATATTAGGCAACTAAATTTGCTTACAAACATACCTTATGAGCATTAATAAATGAAATTTGTCAGTATTATAATTTCACTTGAAAAAATTAAGGACACAAGTAAAAATAGTTATATAAAATATTAGAAAAGATAATATCAAAGATGTATTTCAAATGTTTCTGACAGTTGTATAAATTAATTAAAATAAAATTATATTTTGTGGCTTATAGCTTAGAAAATTTTATTTTAAAATAACAGTATAAAAAGGGAGAAATTGCCATTTATTAGAGCAAGAAAATTAAATTATGTAATAATTTGAATCAACAGAAATTAAGTTTATTTTTTAAACCATAAAGGTTGTAAAAGAGAATAAAAAGTAGGTGCCTGCTGTGCCAGAAACCCATAAGAAAAAGTGAAGACATTTCATAGAGTTGAAGATAAAGAGCCTGACAAAGAAGTTTGCCCAGAAGACGCTTTGCAAAGCAAGGAAGAAGCTCATCTATGAAAAAGCCAGGCACTATCACAAGGAGTACAGACAGATGTACAGAACTGAGATCCAAATGGCTAGGATGGTGAGAAAAGCTGGCAACTTCTGTCCCTGCACAGCCCAAACTGGCATTTGTCATCTGGATCAGGAGTATCCGTGGTGTGAGACCAAAGGTCTGCAAGGTGTTGCTGCTTCTTCTCCTTGCCAAATCTTCAATGGTACCTTTGTTAAGCTCAACAAGGCTTCAATTAACGTGCTAACAATTGTGGAGCCATACATTGCAGCGGGCTACCCAAGCCTGAAGTCAGCTAATGAAACAAGCGTGGCTATGGCAAAATCAATAAGAAGAGAATTGCCTTGACAGATAATTCATTGATTGCTTGATTACTTGGTAAATATGGCATCATCTGCGTGGAGGGTCTGATCCATGAGGACTATACTGTGGGAAAACGCTTCAAAGAGGCACATAACTTCCTGTGGCCATTCAAATTATCATCTCCATGAGGTGGAAGAAAAAGACCGTCCATTTTGTGGAAGGTGGAGAGGCTGGAAATAGGGAAGACCAGATCGATAGGTTTAATAGAAGGTTGAACTAAGGTGTTCTTGTGATTTGGTCAGTTATAAAGTATCTGCTTCCAAATCGTGTATTTCATGGCAAAATACTGGTTTTCTAACATGTGTAATATATTTTGATCTCATCTATCCTGTTACCTTGTGTTACTTCCCTCTTCTCTTGTTCCCTTCAATATGTCTTAGTCTTCCTGCCACTTTTATGTCTTCTATTCTAGATTCCATATAATATGGAGAACATGCACTGTCTCTGTAGGCTGATTATTTTGTGTTCTCCAATTTTTACATTTTTCTGCAAATGGTAAAATTTGTCTTCTTTAGAGCTGAATAATAAGACCTTGTGTTATATACCATATTTTCTTTAACCATTCATCTGTTGATGGACATCTTATCTTCACTATTCTGAATTGTGTCACAACAAATATGTACATGACTTTAAATTATTCAGGTGCATATCAAAAATTGATATAGTTGAATCCAGTGATAGGTCAAGATTTAGGTTTTCTTTTTCTATAGTACCTTCATACTAATTTCCATAGAGGTTGCAGTAATTTATATTTTCATAAACAGCATCTTCACAAGCATCTTCAACAGCATCCACATATGCATTTATGTATATATAGATGCATGTATTTCATGTTTTATTAAGAGAGAAAATTTCTATATAGTCATGCTGGCTTTAAATCCACTGTATAATCTAGACTAGCCTTGAATTTCGAGTGATCTTTCTGTCTCATAGTTTTAGGTACTGGCATTACAGAGGTGGCCCCCAAACCCTGGGTTTTTGCCTGGAGTGAGATGGAATCTCAAGACAGTTTTTAACATAGCTGAATGGAAATCAAGAAGTTCAGATTAAACGATGAAGAGACTGAAGCAGAAAAGATAGGAAACATGGCAGGAGCAAAACCATACACTTATATACATAGGATGAATTAGACAATGGTCCTAAGACCTTCGAACAGGTTTTTTACACTGAGGATAGCAATGTGCAACACTAAAACTATGCTTGGAATGCCTGTCATTCTGGTCTTTTACATGCGTGCTGCTTCTAATGTCATTTCAGTTATTGCTATACTCTCTATCTCAAGTAAATGATTGTTTTACAAGAAAACAAAAAAGGATATTAAAAGAGAGTAAGAGACAAAGAAAATGCCACAGGGTTGACTGGCTACAATTTTGTATACGCTTAGATTTCTAAATTTCTATGTAAAAATGTGTAACTGCTTTTATCACATTATATAGGAGTTTATTAGAATATCAATGATTGATGGAAAATGTCAATTTCAAGTTAAAGACTAAGATGTTTAATATTCAGAAATACAGTGATGGTAATCTTAAGTACCTATGTTATAGAGTAAGAGTATCACTAAGCTTCTCCTATGGAAGGTTAAGATTGTAATTTTACACACCAAAAATTAGAGAAAAAGAAGGGCTGCAAGGATAGCCAACATTTTGGACCTTCAAGGTCAGTGAGGATTCAGGACATAAGAGAACCTGTGCTGTAATATCCACTGAGTGTTTTCCCACATTTTCTGTTCAAGGAGATTATGGGGCCACAGAGGACAGGGATTGATGATGTATAGTGTGCCTAAGGAGAGTCACCTAAGAGAGAAAACATTCTCTTGGGGTTTCACAGAGTGCAAACCGGTCAAACAATGGCTTTGACTCATCTAGACAGCTGACAATGACAAAAGTTCTACAAAGCACTGTGCATGGTTTCAAGGTAAATCCTGAGGGGATTTGACTGACCTTGGGAGATACAAAAGTTCCATGTTTTGTTATACTGGTTTTGCTTTAACTGGTCCTTAAGCACCCAGCAGAAATGTTTAACCACAAGGCATAAAAAGTAAAGCTAGATTAGTATGATGAACTGTAAAAGGCTTAAATCAATAGCTTCTGACGTTGCCACTTCTGCCAATAACCCACTGGAATATTGGACTATGTATACAACTAATTTGTCTTATTTCAATGAGAAGACATTTTTGTATCAATAATGATTAGAATAATTATCATGTCTGCATCCTATGCTCTAAATAACTACTATGAGAACAATATGCATTGTATCAGTTATTGAGAATGTACTACTAATGTGTTTTGAAGCTGTCGCATTATTTATTATTAAAAGTCATAAAAATAAAATTAAAAAAGACAGTTTTATGTGCATTTCCCTAACTAGCTAAAGCTATTAAACTTTTGTTTATATGCTTACTGATCATTTGTACTGTTTTTATTTTTTAGCACTGTTTTTTTCAAAAGAACCTTTTTTTTTTTCTTTTTTTTACAAAACATTGTTTCAGTTCTTTTTAAAAGTTTCACCTTTAAGGTATAAAACATTTTTCTATATTTTGTAATTGTGCTTACTTATGCTCAGAGAGCTTTCTTAAGACAACTATTTAAAATGTTCTTTTTGAAAATCCTCCACCACTGATTGTCATTTGTTCAGCTTCTGGCATCTTATTATGGAAGGTCAAGGTGTCCTAAAAGTTCTTGATGCTTATTTATGAGCAACGTCTTTATGGCATTGAAAAAAAATGTATTTGTTGCAATCTCCCTAGTCAGAGTTTTTTGTACCTATTCTTCCAGAAATTCTAAGCTGGCTGCTTATTTTCTCTGAACCTGTAATTTCTTTCCCTATTTCAGCAATCATTCTGATTTTCCAAGAATATGATGGTGGTATATTGTCCTAGTCTCAGTACCAGAAGGTAATTAAACACCAACTTCCCCCCTCCAAGTACACTGTTACTTTGTTGTTCACAAAAAGAATAGGAGTATACCTAGAAAGCATAGTTTATCCTCATAACCTTTCCCTGAGCTAGGTTAGGCCTATTTGCTTTGTCTACATATACTGACTCATGGTCAGCTTCCGTAGAATTCTGTAGTTCTGGGCAGAGTCACCATGGATAGACTAGATTGAGGAATTTTGTCATACTTATGACTACCAAATTTGCCAGTTGGTGTCATAGACGACTCACAGCCTGCCATATCAACACAACACTTAGGTAATGATAAGGCTAATGTTCTTATGAGTTGCCAATTGCTAAGGTGGATTCATGATCCAAGAGGACTGTAACTAGTCAGAGATGGTTTAAACTGGAATAGGATTCTAATAGGCTGGGACTGTATATCTTTACCTAGCACTGGACTGTCCTGGAGTCCACAAACATAATTGGAAATTAATTCCATTAGAATCTACTGGGATTAGGCTTGTCAACCCAAATTAATATTTACAGGACAAATTCTTATTGCTACTATCCTGTCTTAGAGCAAATGGTAGTCTTGAATTGTACCATTCTGTCAAAAGTTGAGGGACCTGATGAATGCAATCCCTTGACCATTTGGCTGACGTTATGTTGATATATGACTTAATATCAAAGATAAAAAGACCTGTGCAGTCTCAGATATATTTTGGGATCCACCCTGCAGCTGGCAATGATGCAATCCAAAGGATGAGTCCATCTATAGAGATGGAGTACAGGTCTCTGCCTTGTGTTAGAGACAGTTTAGAATTCCACTTGTAATGAACAATCTTAGATAGCCATATTACCTGAAGTTAGGGGACTTACAATGAAAACATTTCCTTGGTCACCTAGTCTAAAACTAATGTGAGCTACTCAAGGTTCTCATAACCACAAGGGACTACAATGTCTTGGGAAGAAGGTGAGTGTACTTTGTGCCTACTCCAAGGTTGAAAATGATTATGTGTATCAAACCTTGAGAGTGCTCTGACAATACAGAATTCTACCTAATTGCAGGACCAATTTATAGATTCCATCTTGAGCTCTGGCCTTCATGTGGGTCATTCAGTTACTACTGGGTCCTTGATCTTACTGTAGTGGGTCTGTCACTGGGCACTGAAACAAATCCCTGTGCTACTTTCTGTGGCTTCCTTCACATGGAGTGGATTGGAATTTTGCACCTTTCTCTGCATTCAAAATGTGGAGGACAGGAGATAGAAGGACTTAGATGTTTCGCCTAATGTCATACAAAGCAGCTCAAGTCATGGAGATAGATGTCAACACTTTATCTAGCTCTGGGTTTTTACCATGGTGAGCCTAGTACTGGGCTTCAAGTCTAACACCAGGTTATAAGTCTTTTTACTTCACCAAAGCAGGAAATATACATAACAAAACAGATCTTAATGGATTAAAAGACAAAGGGGCTTGGGGTTTGATCCAAGGGCCTGGCATGGTGGCCCCACCTCCGGGGCTGAGATGGCAATTGAGACTGGGCATGGTGGAGCGCACCTCTAATCCCAGCTCTTGGTAGTCTGTAAATAGGCATATCACTGTGAGTCTGATCTAGTAGTAAGACCATGAACACCTTTAGACCCTTCCCTAAAATAAGAAAATAGACCTTAAAGCAAAAACAAGGAGACAAGTCATCAGGAAGATATATCAATTACACATTTATGTGAAACTTTTGTAGCGCCCAATTTCATAAAAAAAAAGTGCTATAAAAATGGAAGCATTATACCTCAATGAAATTACAGTAGAAGACTTTAATATTCAACTCACACCAATAGCTAGATCATCCAAAGTATAAAAAATATCAGTTGCATTACACTATGGATCAAATGGAGTTAACCTTCATAACAAAAAAATACATGTTATTTTCATCATCATTTGTAATTTTTGTACAAGAGACTATGTATTAGGCTGAGAACTAAGCCTTACCAAATTAAAAAATCTGAAATTACAGCCTGAATCTTCATTAATCACAAAATAATTAAACTGGAAATCAACAGTAAAAGAAACTCAAAATTATACAATTACATGAAAATAGAACACCACATGTTTGAAGGAATGGTGAGTTATTAAACAAATAGGCAGGGAAATTTTAAAAATCCTTAAATCGATCAAAATAGAAATATAATATACTGGGGCCAGCAAGATGGATCAGCAGTCTAAACTGCCTGCTTAGGCAAGCGTAGTCAACCGCAGGGACTAAGGTCCAATACTTGGCACCACGTGCTGTACCAGCTCCACCCCCAGGGCAGGCTGAGCTGGCCATAGCATATTTTTAAAAAGAAAAAATGCAACATATTCAAACCTATGGTATACAGAAAAGGCACTCATGAGAGAAAAGTTTATAACAAGAGTGCTAACATCAAAAAATAGAGGACTGGCCCCGCCTCTGCGTTCCCGCGACTAACTTCCTGACCCAGCCCAGCCCAGCCCAAACCCCACCGCTGGGAACTGAGCCTTCGCACCCGCCGCGGGTAAGCCCCTGCGCCCCTCTGCCCCGCCTCTGCGTTCCCGCGAC
>PVJA010048602.1:0-14045 GCA_004027025.1 Myocastor coypus
AAAAAAAAAAAAAAGATTCACCATGAGAATTTAAACAATAAAAATATTAAATTTAAAAAAAAAAAAAAAAAGATTCACCATGAGTGCATGCCGCTTCCCACAACAACTACCTCATCTCGAGCTTCTGCAGGGTGGCTTCCGTCAGGCACCAGGATTTCCTCCCTTCATTTGAGAGCTCCACTGGATCTCCCTGTTCCTTTCTGAACTGAACCCCTTCCTATATCAGTAATGCCAATAGAATAAGTAGAATGGGATTGGGGGAGGTGGTAGAAGAGACAAGCATTATTCAATAGGAGATCCTGGTCTGCCACTATCAGTGGAGGAATAGATGAACAAGATGTAGTATTTGATACAATGCATTATTACTCAGCTATAATAAAAGATAGACTTGAGATTTTTTTATAGGTAAATGGATGCAGCTAGGCACCATACTCATAAGTGAAGTAAATCAGTCCTACATGTGTAAATATTGTATGGTCTCCCTAGTGTAGGGACCTAAAAGAGTAAGTAAAATCTGGAAAGTACAATAGATATTCTGAAAGAGGGGGCTGGGGACATATCTCAGGGCCTCAAGTGCCTGCCTGGCAACTGCAAGGTCTTGAGCTCAATCCACAGGGGGAAAAACAGATATTCTGAAAGAGAAATAACCTGTTCAAAGAGAAGGAACATTTGAGATAAAAGAAGAAAAGAAGGAAGGCAAAAAGAAATATGCACATACATACACAGAACAGCTTGGCTAATTATTGCTGGTTTCTGTTGGTTTAATGAAAGGAGCTGTTAATATTTAAAAAAAAAAAAAAAAAAAAGGGATCCTAGTCTAGTGAATCTCAAACTAGGAAAGAAATTATGATCACTCTAAGTTCAGCTACAACTTACATGCTACAGCCCCAACTCTAACCAACCCAGAACTGCAACCTCTAGATCCAGGGATTGGTACACTCTGAAGCCCCTTAAATTGGTGGTAATTACCATCACAGCAGAGAACCCTCCTCTTTGATCACACTCCAGGATGGTTGCTTGATCCAGATTCTCTCCTTAGCACTGGATCAGTCTACTGGTATCTCCAGGGGACTGGTTCAAGAGTTCCACAAGATACAGCTACAGATGCTCATGTCCCTTGTACAAGATAGCATAGTGTTTACACACAAGCTATGCAGGTCCTCAACTTTTTTCCCTAATTTTTATTTGCACCTGGTTTGAATCTATGGGTGTAGACAGGCAACCATACTGATAAGTCCTCCTGAGTGGTTTACTTTTAGTTTGAGTTTAGTTTCCTAATCTGAAAAATACAGAGGATCCATTAAATCCATGATCTCTAACTTCAGATGCACTGTTGTCAGCATCCACTAAAGGAAGAATTCATGAAGTTACCTTTGCTATTCCCAAGTATCTGCATGAAGCTCCACATTTAGAAACATCAAAACTTGTTGGGTCTCTTTACTTTTACTTGTAATTATATAGATACAGATCTGGAGTGCTGGGATCTTGTTTCAAAATAAATATGGGGTGAGTGGAGAGACAGGTGTATCCTTGGTGATTAAAAATGGAGAGAGAGAGGGAGAGAGAGAGAGGGAGAGAGAGAGAGAGAGAGAGAGAGAGAGAGAGAGAGAGAGAGAAAGAAAGGCTGGACTCTCCCACAAGACTTCACAAGTTCTTTCAGTTTATTTGCTAGCATCTTGGAAGAGAAATCACTTCAGAGGCCCTAAGCATCATCTCTAAAGGCATCCCATAAAAAAATATGTTCAAAAGCAATGAATTCACTCTCTTCATTGCAGCATGCTCTAAGCCATGGAAGCCGATGTCCCTGAAATGAACAGGTCCTCAATTCAGAGACCTCACCCCAAGAATCCTGTCTACTTTAAAAATCTCAACAGTTTTGTGTCCACAGAGGGTGAGAGCGCATGAACAAGGAGAATATTGTCACATAGACATACATCCACAACTGTCACAAGTGCTTCCTGACAACCTATCTGCTTTTACCTTTCTAAAGTTCTCCTCCCTCAGGACTCTCAACCACTAGTTAAATTGTTCTAGCCAACAAGACCATTTTTCCAGGCAACGTTTTTCTTGCCTGAAACTAAAGAGAAATTTCATCAAGGAAGCAGAAACTGTGTTCCTTAAGCTAGTTGTGCTCTTCAAGGTTTCCAAAGGAAACGCCCCCTTGAGTTTCACTCTTACATATGCAGGCAGAGCTGGTGACCGTTGCTAGGCAACAAGTCATCATAAATATTTCATCACTGGAAGAAAGTCTATCACAGAGAAGCTAACTGTTAGCTATTCTAGTACTCCAGGTTATATATATATATATATATTAGAAACCTACCACTTCTGTGTTCCTGGTTGTCCATTATGCAGTATCCATGACAAAGGAATAAAGTGGAAAACTTAAAACTCAGGCTACAGCAATAAGCAAGTTAGAAAATTATCTTGGACTGCTATAATAAAATCCCACAAATTGGGCAACTTATACAAGAGGTATTTATTTCTTACAGTTCTAGAGGTTGGAACTCCAAGATCAAAGTGTCAACAGATTTATTTCTTGGAGAGGGCCCTCTTGCTGGCTGGAAGATGGGCCCATTCTTGTAGAAATTTCACACAGCTGAGAAAAGAGACTTCCTCTTCTGTACACAAATCCTGTCACACAACTTCACCCAAACTGAATTACCTCCCAAAAGGCCCACACCATCACTGTGAGAGCCAGGGAGCACCAACATGTGGATTTTAGGGACATAAACACTGGTCCATGAAAGCTATCAGCCAGTTTTTACATGCTACTTGTTGAGATTTTGCATAGAACACTTGACGAGTTGTTAAGCTGAGAACAAAAGATTCATTAATGTTGAGCACTATAACTTCACAATTTCTTTGAAAAGAAATCCCTAAACACAGGAGTCACAAAAATCTGGAGTATAACTAAAATAGTAAGAGGGATTTCCTGCCCGCCAGCAGGATTCAAAGAGGAGCTCAAGGTTTCCCACCTCCTGGTAGACATGCCCTGGAGAATTCCTCTTGGTGTGGGCAGGACCTAGATATATGAAAGAATAACGTCTTTATGATTATATAGCAAAAGACATTCTGTAAAAGTAAGGAAGACACGTGATTGTTGAATTAATCAAATGGGGGACTGATTATAGTGAGCTTAATCAGGGGATCTCTTAAAAGTTCTAGAGCTTGCAATTAGCGGCAGTAGGGGATCCCCAGCCAGTGTGGAAGGCAGAGGAGGGCTGGGCATGATATAATCTGTTGTTATTGTTTAGTTTAAAATGCATGTGGCAATTTATTATATAGCAATAGAAAACAAATATAATGGATGACTGTCATCTATTTCATTTTTAGAAGTTTTTGTCTTATTTACCTGATAAACAAACTAAGGACAAAGTTGAAGACAGGATTTTTTTTAATGCATCATTGACAAAACGAGTTCTCTATTTGCTAACTCAACTTTCACAAATTTTCTTTCTGGTCCTTGTCAATTTAGAGTTTCACCATGCCACTGACTCAGAAGCTACTTTAAAGAAGAATGCATGACAAATTGACCTTGCTATGGAAGTAGACAGAGATCAAATTCCACTGTCATGAAGAATACATAGAAAATGAAATGGAGATATATAGCGGTACATATCCACCACTGTCTTTCTTATAAAGATAAAATTCAAAGCGAGCATAAGGACCTAGTAACAGCAGATGGATTAAAGAGTGATCTGTTCATGGACTACTATGTACTCATTTTAAACATTATACAGCTCTATTTTTTTATCAGTGTGGAAAGATCTTTATGGTATAATGCCATGTATGTGAAACCAGTTACAAGAATGTCTAACAGGAAAAGTTCGATGAGTTTTAAAATAGATGAGGATATGTGTACAGGTAATCACCCAGATAAGGAGAAAGAAAAAAGGCTCAGTGAAGTTGGCCACCAAAGTGGTTGGAATAGTTATTTCTCATAGCTGTTTTATGGTGACTTACCTTTCGCTTATTTATAATTTCTAATTTTTTTCCAAAAAAAACCGTAGCTTAATTGTGAAATTGTGCAAACTGCAGGCAAAATTACTTCCCCAAAACAAAGAAGACACATGAGACTTCTCCTTAAAAAAAAAAAAAAAAAAAGATGTTAAGTTTCCATTTATGCGTCAATAGCCCTTTGACTTTCCTTGAGTTTTGTTAACTGGCGGCAAGATTCCTCCTTGTTTCATCTTCATAGACAAGGTTATGCTATTGATCCATTTTAAGAGAGGATTGGTCTCCAGAATACTCAGATAAACTCGTTTTTCTTTGTATTAATGCCAGTTAGAGGGACTAGTACTCAATAATTGTTTTACAAAGCATGTAAGACAAATGTGGAGAAGGCCATTCCCATGGACACACCAGTGCCTCCAATAGGAAGCACCCAGTGGGCAATGCTCCTGCTGATGCAATGCACCCTTTCCATTTACCTTCCCCTAACCTTAAACTGGTGTATAAATAATAGCCTTACTCTTCAGGACCAGAGACTTTCTCCAACCAAAGACATTTAAAGTCATCCCCAAATCACTGGACACTGCACATGTTGTCCAGTGAGACATCGTCCCAGGGAGGCAATCCTTGGTTAGAGGCACATATTTCTGTTCCGATTCCAGGGGACAGAAAGACATCTACTGTGTGGGAGGTGGGAGTGATGACTTTGCTTTCAACCAGGAAACCTACAGCAGTGTTTCTCTACTCAGGATGATTCTTGTCCTCAGAAGACCTTTGGCAGCTGGAGACATTTTGATGGTTGAGCGTAGGGTTGGACTGTGCTACTGAACCCATAGGTGGAGCCCATAGATGGTGTTAAATACTCTGTGACTCACAAGACAGTGTCCAGAAACAAAGAATTTTTAGGCCATTTCTATAGTGTTGAGCTACAGAAACCCCTGTTTAGACAGTCAGAGAGACCCAAACTAGCGACGTCAGGAGGCTGACCGGTGGGAGGCTAGCTCTCTTACAAGCCCCAAACACCAGAAGCAGCACCCAAGGTGAGATCCATTTCCAGCCAATATCAGGCAACCAGGAGCTGACTCACTCTGTTGGTTTGGTTTTATTACTGGGTAGCAAGATTCCTTCTTGTTTCATGACCATAGCAATGGTGATATTATTGACCCATTTTAAGAGAGGTGTGGCAAACTAGAAAACCAGGCAAACAACTTGAAAATGACACTCAACAGGCACTGGACAATAGGCAGGCAGCTAGGTGGAGCCGTTGCTGACATAAAGAAGCAACTGTGCAAGCCCTACAGCTGCCCCAGCTGACCACCACAGGCATTTTCCAGGCTCCAGCACAGGGCAGCGAAACTCAGATAGGACCAGGTACTTTCCCTGAGATGCAGAGACAATAAAAGATTCATTAAGGCCAAGGCAACCAGAACTTATAGGAAAACAGAAAATCAGTATGGAAAATGTCCAGCATCCCTGACATGCTTCTGATTCTGAGGGGAAACCACCTAACACTGGGAAAAGCAGCCTCAGAAAGGACTACGTAGAACAATTTCTAGGGCTGACACAGTGTGGGGGGCCAGTTTGTGCACCCTACCCCAGCCATAGTAAAAAGCACTCTATTCATACACATGATACTGACTAAACTTTTCAGAAACATATTGATTTAAGTAAAGGCTGCTTTGCACTCGTGCTAACAACATTTAATAGTAAGCCTCAAATGGCCAACCTGCTTCTAGATGATTTTACTGCATGCCAAAGCAAATCCAAAGCTAGTTAAAGAAGTAGAACAAAATGCATTCAATGAAAGCAGAAAAATCACAATCTAATACCCAGTCAAAGCCTAGCAGACCTGTAAGGAAACAGGAAAATCTACCTTCTAAGTAAAAGGGAAATCAGTCAGTGGCAAAAGATTCAGAGATCATGCAGGCAAGACAAGCAGGAGACAAGGATATGAACACATCTTATGCAAACCAGTTTTCTTCTTGGTGACAAAGCACCTGAGATCAATAGTTTACTTTGGCATGCAGCTCCAGGGTTTTCAGTCATGGTGGTTTGGTCCTGTTGCCCTTGAGCATGAGACAAGAAACCTGGTAAAGGAAATGGTTCATCTCACAGTGAGCAAAGAGACAAAAAGAAAAGAAGCGGCTTGGGTCCCCTTGTTCCCTCAAGGGCTCACCCCAAGTAACTCACTTCCTCTGACCAGCCACTGCTTCCTAAACGTTCCACCACGACCCAATAGTGCTCTCAGCTGGGAGCCAAACCATCAATGCATGAGATTTTCAGCAGACCTTCAAAATTTAGAGCATAAAAGTGACCGAGATTAGAAAGAACAGAAAAAAATGGTGTGAGTGCTAACGCATTGCCTCTTGCCAGCACTTATGAACGCGGTGTCTCTTGTGGTGGGCAGTCAGGTAGGAGACACGAGTAAGCCACAAGTCCTGCTCTCTTGCCATTCATTGTTTAGTAGAAAAGCAGACCCTAAAGTGGGGTACATTAAGTGGGGTACAATGTGACCAGTGCCAGTGGAGTTTTGAAGTACTGGAGGAACCCAGAAGGGTGGGGTCTGGGGTAAGGCTAGGATATTTATCTGTGGAACAAACAATTAGAATAGCCAACTTCTTACAGTGAAAAAAAAAAATCCCCAGGTATTTATTATGTGCCAGGAACTGTTAGGAACTTAGGAACACAAAGGATAAATAAAATGAAATTAACTATCCTCTCTCAGCAGTGATATTTACTGACTTTTGAAAACCTTCTATCCCTTTGCCCTCACTATGGTTATAAGTTGCCATTTTCTCCCAGTCGCATAGGTCGACTGCTGTCCCCTGATGCCTCACTTCTCTTGTGTCTACTGTCTCGGACTTGTGACTTTGAAGTTCTCTGCACTAAGGAGCTGACTTCCTGGCTCTGTCCTTTGTTATTTGGCCCCGTGACTCCCTGTGGCCAGCATCAGTGCAAGCAGCAGAGGGAAAACTGGTGGCAACTGGGGACTCATCATCCTGTGTCTGTGCCGTGGCCTCGAGATCAGGATGCCCATGCCATGGGGAGGAGAAGAGAGACGAATGACACTGAAGTGTCTCTACCAATGTCCAGCCCTGAGGGAGGAGGAGGGCCACCCCTGACCTGCCATAGCTCCTGGGCTCTGTGAAGTCCACAGATGCACAACCCCACAGAGATGGCCCTTGGATTTGGTAGCTCCACAATGAATTTACTACTTTATAATGATGCAAAAGAAATTGATAGTTAGCAGAAACTGTGCTTAAGATGGTGAATTATAACTTGTTCCCTGATTGATAATATTTGATATGATCCACTCGTGCTAGGCAGCGGCCACTGCTAGTGAGCCACACAATAACAGGAATAAACCTGTTATCTTTAGTGTATTGCGTTGTTGAGCTGTGGTGTTCAGTAGTTTAGGTATATTCCATGAATTTTTCACATCCAGTCTTTTCATCTTAAATGGGTCTATTTGTTAGGCAGCTGCGGAAATAGGTCAATAGATTAAATGCTTATCTAGTAAGCACAAGGACCTGAGTTCAATCCCCAGACCCACAGAAAAAAAAAAAAAACAAAACAGGATTTTAGTTAGCTCCTGACTGACTGTGAAACCAGCACTTTGACACATTACTGCTTCTAGAAAGTCTCTCTGCTGGGAATTTTCCCTAAGGCAAGAGTTTCTAAAAAGATTACATATATATATATATATATATATATATATATATATATATATATACTGAATTCTTGCTTATAACATTTAAAAGATTGAGAATACCCTAGTATCTCCAAAGCAAGAAAAGCAGAAACTATGTAACACCATCTGGGATGAATAGCTTATGCTTATTAAAATGATAATTATGAAAACTATGTGATAGTCTAACAGAACCTTCAAAACAACCACAGTCCATAGGTCACTTATAAGTAAAGCTGTGTGGCTAGGTATGCAGCTATAAGCAGGTGAAATCTATGCAAATAGACAAAGACAGAGAAGCAGTTTACAGAATGAAATCAGTCTCAGAGAGAGGCAGGATTAGGAGTGATGCGTCCTAGCCTTTGAATCTTCCATTGGCATTGTGAAAATGAAAACAGTGATTACCCTGACAGGCACCCCAGGTCTGGTAACTTGCCGAATCCACCGAAAGGGCTTCCGGGCCTCCCACCACCTAATCCACCACGCCAGGCAGCAGGCTGCCTGGGACAGGCGTCTCCCTCCCAGATCCTGTTAGCGCTGGATGTCAGATAGTATCTGTACCGCTAGAAGCCCCAGCAAAGCGCTAAGGGAGCTTGCTTTGGAGCATAGGGAAGGGGGAAAAGAAAACGCCTCAATTCCAAGGGCTTTGCTTTTGGCAGCCAGAGCAGGTGTTTCTACTAATAAATGCTCAAAACTTAAGCCTGGCATCGAGCGCCACCACTTACTGTGAACTTGGTTAGAGACAGGAAGGAAGTGCGGCTGGGGCGTCAGAGAGGCCTGTGCTTTTCCGCGTTGCCAGAAGGTGCAGGTACTGCACACAGCGGCGTTCACACAGGCCGCTGCTCCCCGCGGGGTCCGCTCCCACCCGTGTCACCTCCAAGCGATGCTGCAGCCTCTCTTTTCAAGTAACAGAGACCAAACCTGGAGAGGCGGAGCTGTTTCCACCATTAGGTGGCCTTGATGACGATGCAGGATGAACTAAGGATACAGATCAGAACTGAGGACGCCCTTCCACAACAGGTCCCCGCGACTCGAACTAGAAGGACTTCCGGTGCCTGAAGATGGATCCGCGGAAACACTGCAGAGGGGTACGGGGAAACCTGGGGTGAGCTTCAATTTGTTTTCTCTTGCTGTAACAAGAGCCTGAGACCATAATGTAAAAGGGAAAGAGATTTATTTTGGTCGACAGTTTTGGAGGCTAGAAGGGGTATGGAGTATGGTACTGACATCTAATTGGCTTCTGGTGAGGCCTCGTGATAGAAAATGGAAGCGCACGTGGTGGAGAAAGAACTACTGGGGCAACTGGCTTTATCACTACTCAGCCCAGGTAAGTAAGAAGCCCAGGTTCCATGCGTGAACTCTCCCATGAGAAAAAAATATTGATCCATTCGTGACAGCTCAACCAGATCCAAACACCACCCAGTAGGCACCCCATCACCCCACTGAATTGGACAATGGCAGTCCAGTTCAGACACAGAGCCAGTCTGGTAGCACAAGGCTACATGCTCAGCTACTCAGGAGGCTGAGGCAGGAGGGTTGCTGGAGCTCAGGAGACCAAGGATAATTTGGGCAGTGCAGTGAGAGTTCCTTCTCCAAACAAAATTATCAGTAAGAGTTGGAGAGAGGATAGACCATGCTCAAGCCAGGGCAGCCCTCAGCCTCAGCTTCACTCCCTGCTCCCTCCCCCCAACCCCATCCCCCCCCCCGCAGCTATCCTGCTCTCTGGCTCAGCCAGAGTTGGTTCCCTGAATCTGAAGCTCCTTAAGAGCTTTGCACGACTCCCTGCTTCATTCTGTGGAAAGAAGGAAGCCTCAGCACCCTATGCTGAGCCTATGTGTAGGCACTGCTGTCTTTTTTGCTACCTCTTCCCTGCTACACGATTCAAAGTTTCCCCTTCATTCACTCATCCAGGGATACTTTCAGACCCCCCGACCCCCACCCCACCCCCGTGGACCAACTCAGATGTCAGTGCCTTCCAGAACCTGAATATTCTGCTACGATCCTCAGGGGAGTCTCTGCCATCTCTCCAGGGGCACCCAGGCATCCACCTTAAAAAGAAAGAAAATCCTCCCTGGGGAGCCTCTTTGTAATACTGTACACTGTCACCTGTGCCATGGGTGACAACTACTACTGTCCTTCTCTGGCTCCCAGGATTACATTTCCTTCGTGTTTCCCCTCCAGAATGCAGCCTCCTTTTCGTCAAGACTTCCTTTATCAGATTTGCCTTCATCTTCCCTCCAACTGCCCATGGCCAGCACAGAGCAAGAACTCAGATGACAGACTTGCCAAATGGAACATAATTCAGTTCTCAGCCCCACCCAAGGTGCAGAAGGAAAATTAGCAGTTACTGCAAGGAAGAGCCCCTGTACGGCAGGCACTGAGTCAGGCGCGTCACTGCCTGTCATCTCATTCGATCCACGGTCGCTGAGCAAGGCGGGTGTGACGGTCCCGCTTGCTGATGGTGATGGGGTCCAGGCAGTTCAACGACACCCCATGGTCATGGGACCAGTAAGCAGCAGAGCCAGGCTCACCTGCTGTGCCTCTGGCCCCAGAGCCAGCGCTCTGTCCTCCCCCTGGCCCGTGTTGTTCTCCGCTCCTCACGGGGGGTTGCACGCACAGGAGCCCGGTGAGTCTCTGCACCCTCTTCGCCCAAGGAAGAGTCCCCACTCCAGCGGCCCTGATTTCTCCTCTGCCTCTGGCCAGGAGCACTCACCCCTGCAGGTGGCTGTCAGAGTAGGGCACCCTGCACTCAGCCTTCCTGGGAGGCTGCTGTGACTTGGGAGGGAACTAGACACTGGGCAGTAAGGACACAGGTCTTCCACAAGCACAGTGACAAATATCCTCACCCAGAGAAGAAAGACACAGATGGGGACAACTAGAGTGCCCAGCTGCTCCCCAGCCCCTGTCTAGCTGGAAGGGGGCCACATCTAGGGCTCTCTAGCACACTTCTCAAAGTTCTCTCCCTTTTGCTCATTATCCTATTCCAGAGCTACTTTTATATTGTGAAATACTCGTTACAGAAGTATCTCATTTCCGGGTCCCAAATCTATGTTGGTTTTTCCTATGCTTTATAATGAAAATGTTTCCGGAAGCCAAATGTGCTCCCCAGTGTAGATTTAGGGTGTACCTGGGTCATGGGTGTGATAACTGGATCAGCCCACTGCTTGGTTTAGCACAGTTCTCGGTGTGGCTGAAGGCGGAAGACCCACCTGGGATGGGCGTGGCATCAACCAACAGGCCGGCAGCCTGGGTAGAATAACAAGGGAAAGGGAGACTCCCTGTTGCCGCTTTCCACCTGCCTCATCACGTCTGCTCTTCCCCCACCCCTCCACCTTGCGTTGGAGTGGCAACTATGGACTGAAACCTCTACAAACTGAGAGCCAACATAAACCTTTGCTCTCTTAAGTTGTGGACGTTAGGTATCTTGTCCCAGCAATGATAAAGTAATGAAGACCACTTTGTGCCATTTCCACAATGAAATACCACAGATTTGGTGACTTAATACAATAGAAATTTGTTTGCGCAGGCCTAGGGAGCAAATGCGTGGATGAAGTCAGGGTGCTGTCAGAGCCGCATTCCCTCTGAAAGCCATGGCGGAGCCCTCTGCCCTCTGCCAGCTGCAGGCGCTGCTTGGCTCATAGCAGGATCAGTTGCCTGGCTCTGTCTTCACTTCCTCTTCCCCCTCTGAGTTCCTCCTCTGTCTCAAACTTAGCTTTCCTGTCCCTGACAAAGACACCAGTCACTGAATTTAGGACGTATTGTAAATCCAGGTGATCCTATCCCAAGATCCTTAGCTTGAATAGATCTGCAGAGACAATACTTCCAAATAAAATCATATTCCCTAGAGCCAGCCAAACAGCTCACTGGATTAAAGCAGCAGCAAGTAGGTACAGGGCCTGGGGTTGGATCCCTGGGCCTGCCGTGTCAGCCCTGCCCCTGGGGTACACTGAGATGGCAGTTGAGACTGGGCATGGTGGCACACATGCCACCAGCTCTTGGGTGGCTATAAACAGGCAGATCACTGAGTCCAATCTAGTAGTGAGATTCCAAACACCCTATAGATCCTTCCCTAAAATTAAAAAAATATATAAATAAAATCACGTTCCTAAGTACTGGGAGTTAAAACTTGGACTTCCATTTTTAGGGAATACAGTATGATCCAGCCCTTTGTTCATTTTAATTTTTCAAAAGCCAAAAAAAAAAAAAAAAAAATCAGCATGAATAACTTTCTTTCTATATTTTAAAATAATTTTCTGGTCCTGTTAATGGCTTTCCCCGCTTTGGTGGAATTGCTGTAGCCGACTGCCAGTGGTGTATGAAATGAACATTCCTCACCAGCTGCACAGGGAAGGAAAAGTACTGAGGTGAACTCGGACGTGGCTACGCACAGCATCTGCCGGCCAGAGAATTGAGCACGGTTTAAAATGAATACAGAGCCAGTCACTTGGATGGAGATTCTTTTTTCTATTATGTCTTAGGCACGTCAAGGCAGCAGACAGATTTGGAGGCAGAGGCGTCCGAGCACAGATCTGACTTGACGACTCCTTGCTCTTTTTCAGCACCTTGCTTCCCAGCCCCAGAAATGTCTCCCCACTCACACAGTGCAGATGAAAATAATGAAACACTTCCCTTTTCAATTTCCTAGTTGTTGTAAAGATAAAATGGTTATCACAACAAACTTGTATGTAGGGCCGGCAAGATAGCTCAGCAGACTAAGTGCCTGTTTTGGCAAGCGCAGGGTCTAGGGTTCAATCCCTGGCACTGCCCTCAGAGCGTGCTGAGCTGGCAACTCAGTCTAGGCATGGTGGTGCATGCCTGTAATCCCAGCTCTCGTGAGGCTAAACACAGGAGGATCACTACAAATTCAAGCTGCATAATGAGATACTGTACCAAATACATACAAAAATAAAAAACTGTTATGCATCGCCTATACTATAGCAATATATTAGTATACAATATAATTATAATATGGTATATATTAAAGTATAATAGTATGTAATATAATTATATTCTTATTTTATTATATGTTATATGTTTATTCTCTACAGACACTCCTTCCTGTCTTTCTTGTAGTCATTCTTCAAACATCCTCCCCAGCCAACCTTTCTGTTCATGCTGGTGCTGCAGGTCATGGAACACCCTTGAGAATGGGATGCTTTGCTGGAGCAGAGAGACCTGGAAGACCCAGTGCACCAAGGTCCCCGCCACAGGTCTTGCACGGCCTCTATGGAGAAGCGTGGCCATGCTGGGCAATGACATGGGCGCCCAGCATGGAAGAGCGAAGGTTTTTGAAAAAGATCCCAGGATTTCAATGAAGCAACTTGACTTTAAAAATAATAATTTTTAAAAACCAGGTGTGGTGGTACATGTGTCTAATACCAGTGTTGGGGAGGCTTAGATGGGAGAACCATTATGAGTCTGAACTGCATAGCAAGACCCTGCATCAGGAAGATAGATGGATAGATAGATACATAGATACATAGATACATAGAGTTTTAGAATTTTTAAATAGTCCATAGATTAAACAATAGCACTATGTAGACTTATTCTTTTAAAATAATTGAGTATATTGTCTTTTCAGTCATTTTGGGGGGCCTTGACGCTTTGGTTGCTGGAATCTGAATCCCACCCTGGGACGTTACAAGTAGGATCCTTGGGAGTGGCTCCACGTGTCTTGTCCTGCTGATGTGGGGACAGAGCAGGCGCCACATTATAGTCTGCTAGGTGTAACATGAGACACAAGAAGAAAGCACAAGGCAGACCTAGCAGAGCAGGCTGGTCCTGGAGGTCAGAGGGAACAGGTTAGATTTTGTCTTGCAGGCGAAGGGCCCTGCTGGACTCTTAGCAGGACAATGACCACAGCAGACATGTGCCAGTCCTCAGAGACACAACACTAAGGGAACGTGGGACAGCAGCTGCCTGTGCTAGAGCTGAAAGACCGGGATCCAGCTCCCAGCCAGGCACACATAGGAGCCTGAGGCAGCGCTCCAACTCCTGCCCAAACACGAGCACTCTGCCAAGCCTGTGTCCCAAGAGCCTCCTGTAAGCACGGGAGAGCACCCATGCTGCCCTGAGGAGTGGCAACAGGTAAGGGCCAAGAGGAGATACAAGGAGATGCAGCAAGAGGGATGGGACAGAGTAAGGGGGAGCAGAGAGGTGGTCCAGAGGCAGGGGGCTCCCCACAGCTGCCCCAATAACAGAGTGGAGGGAAAATCTCATTTCCTGATGGGATGTGGCACGACTCACAAAAATATCTGAATGCCAAAATAAGAAAGAACATATTTAGGACCTTTACAAGAACTTCTAGGGGGAAATATATACATGCCTTAAAGGTGGCTTTAGGAACCAGACATCCATAGGTCACTGTGGTGACTGCCCCGGTGGTGTCACAACACCTAGAGTT
>PVJA010048603.1:0-14123 GCA_004027025.1 Myocastor coypus
GGGAAGGCAGGCCAAGGATCCTGACCCAGCCAGCACGCAGGCTCAGCTCCCAGCGGTGCGATTTGGGTCTGGGCTGGAACAGGTTTGCATTGTGGTCAAGAATATCCTTAAAGCCAGGCGTGGTGGCTCACGCCTGTAATCCCAGCACTTGGGAGGCTGAGGCAGGAGGATCGTTGTGAGTTCGAGACCAGCCTGGGCTACAAAAGTGAGCTCAAAGACAGCCTGAGCTGCACAGTGAGACCCTGTCTCAAAAAGACAAAAAAAAAACAAAAAAACAAAAAAAACAAAACAAAAAAAAAAAAACAACAACAAAAAAAAGAATATCCTTAAATGCTTTTTTTTCTTTCAGCGCTGAGCGCCGGCCTTTTGCGCTCTTCACTCCACCACTGCCCAGCTCCCGCAGACAGCTGAGGCCATGGGTTTCGGAGACCTGAAAAGCCCCGCCGGCCTGCAGGTGCTCAATGATTACCTGGCCAACAAGAGCTACATCGAGGGGTTTGTGCCCTCACAGGTGGATGTGGCGGTGTTTGAAGCGGTCTCCTGCCCCGCCACCTGCGGACTTGTGCCATGTGCTACATTGGTACACTCACATTAAGTCTTACGAAAAGGAAAAGGCCAGCCTGCCAGGAGTGAAGAAAGCTTTGGGCAAGTATGGCCTTGCCAGTGTGGAAGATAGCATCGGAGGGGGAGCTGCAGACAGTAAAGATAATGATGATATTGATCTCTTCGGTTCTGATGATGAAGAGGAAAGTGAGGAAGCAAAGAGGCTAAGGGAAGAACGGCTTCCACAGTATGAATCCAAGAAAGCCAAAAAACCTGCACTTGTCGCCAAGTCTTCCATCCTGCTAGATGTGAAACCTTGGGATGACGAAACAGGTATGGTAAAACTGGAGGAGTGCGTCCGAAGCATTCAAGCAGACGGCTTGGTCTGGGGTTCCTCTAAACTAGTTCCAAATGGGCTATGGAATTAAAAAGCTGCAAATATAGTGTGTGGTTGAAGATGATAAAGTTGGAGCAGATATGCTGGAGGAGCAGATCACTGCTTTCGAGGACTATGTGCAGTGCATGGATGTGGCTGCTTTTAACAAGATCTAAAATTCAGCCCAGATCATTGCACTTCAATAAAAGCTTGAGGGACAGTCAAAAAAAAAAGAATATCCTTAAATGACAAATGTTCTGGAATCATGTAAAGTTACAAAGTGATTGTCAAATTTTGTTTACATTTCTTTTCTGCTCTTCTGAAGGTTTATTTATTTATTTTTTTTTTTAGGAAAGGGTCTACAGGGTATTCAGGGTCCCACTACTAGATTGAACTCTTAGTGATCCACCTGTTTACAGCCTCCCAAGAGCTGGGATTATAGGCATGTGCTACCATGCCCACTTTCTATTTCTGTCTCAGCGCACCCTGGGGAGTGAGACCAGTACGGCAGGCAGGGGATCAAACCTCCAACCCCTGTGTCTTCTTAAGCAGGCTCTTTAAATCTATTGAGCTATTGGCTGGCCCTCTTTGGAAGATTTAATTCACTGATTTCCAGTTATAAACATGAGCATAGTAATAAGAAATAGTAGAGAAGTAGCATAGTATGAAGATTCATATAGCAGGTCACAAATAAATCTGTGACCACATCCTGACCTGGCCACCTGTTAACTGTGGGACTTCTGCTAAATTTTATAACCTCTCAAAGACGACTCAGTTTTCTCACTCATAAGTATTACTTGAAATCATGATATGAAATGATTCATGAAAAAGCCTTACTTCTGTGTCCAATAGCCAATGCTCCCCAAATATCAATAACATTATTACTGTTCTCTTGAATTACCTCAGTCTTCAGTATATAATAGGAGACCTTGAGTGTGCAAGTTGTTAAGTGAAACATTGAATTTTCTCAGGTATATTGGTAGTGTCAATGTTTGTTCTTTTCTCTCTTCCTTTTTTCTGAATATTTTTCCACAAGACAAGCTTCACTTAAACAAGCTCCCTCTGAAAATATGAAAATAACAATTAGCAAATGTATTAGTTGTATTTCCATTTAATATGTTGATTTTTTGAAATTAATTGTGCCTGTCTTAAGTCAAATATTTATTTTTAATATTATCATCAAAACTCTCATTTTAATTCAATTTTTTTTAATAGTGCAGTGTGTATGTAATTTGTCCCTCAGTGAAATAGTACTGAAGTGGTGAAACCTTTGATAAATAGAACCACCAGGAGGCAGTTAGGTCCCTGGGGGACATGTTCTCCAAAAGGATTAATGTACTTCTCATAGACCTAGTTAGTTCTAAAAACAGCAAGAGCAACACTGCCTTATTCTCATCTGTCTCACTGTGAGCTCTCTTCTTTTTACACACATGCCATTCACCATCCTGTAATGCAGCCAACGGGCTTTCACCAGAGACTGGACAGGTGGGGCCACCCAACCTTGGGATTTCAAAGTCCATGACTATGAGGTAAATAAAGTTCTCTATTTAACCAGGCATGGTGGTGCACTCATGAAATCCCAGCACTTCAAGATGCTGAGGCAGGAGGATGGCAAGTTCAAATCTACTCTAGGCAACTTAGCAACTTACTGAGACTCATACTCCTGCACCACCTTATCTGGCTCAGTTTTTCTCCCACGATTTTATTACATTTAGTGAATGTTTTCACATGATCAGGGGGGATCTTTCTCTCATTACTAATTCTAAGTGCCTGGAATGGTGTTCCATAATTGTGGTACATATTGATTGAATACACCTGAACATTTCATTAAAATAGATCCACTTGTACTACCAAGTGACTACTTTCTATAGGGTAGACAAATCCACAGGACATGATCTTCTGTTTGTTTTCTCATATTTTTCTACAAGCTAAACTAAAGTTTAGTAATGATCATCTATATGTGTATATGGATATATATGTACATAAATCTATGCATAAATAATCATCATATAAATGCATGTACAAATATGTAAGAAAATTTATATTTCCTTACAGTACAATATTTTTAAATCTCTTACCAGAGAGTAAAATCTTTCCTTTTTCCCTTTTACTATTTTAAGGCAATGTTTATTTCTAAAAAAGAAAATTCCAGATATTTCATCATGTATCCCACAGAGCAGTGAAGGCCCTAGGGTAAAAGTCAAGAAAAAGTTCTTTTCAAAACTCAGAATTTTGTTCAGTTTTGGCTCAAAAACAGTTCTGAATTATTAGGCTTGGTGCGTGAATAGGGGGCCTCCCTTTAGAGAATCTCAAAACTTACCTGTTCTTATCTAAATTAAACTTGCTAGCTGCTGTATAGCTTTGGCAGGATGATTTGATTCACTTGTTCATAACCTTTCATGTAACTGGCATAAGTTTCTCATTTGCTGTCAGGCATTGTGCTATGTTCTAACATATAAGGTGAAAGGGTAAAGTTCCTTCCCTAAAGGATCTAAACTAAGGGAAAGAGTAACAGACAAGCAGATAGAGCAGTTCTGGAGTCCTGTTTTCTGTCTTTCATTGCGTTCTAGTGGCTGGTTTGCTCTTCTGATTGATTCAAAATGTTTACCTTGCAGGCCATTGGGAAAGCTAGAAGTTGTACAGTGTCAGACTCAGTGAGGACGGTGGAAGACAACACCCTGAAATGCGTTCACAAATCTGTCTGTTCACTGATGACATTTGGGAGTAGGTTTGCTCTATTTGTTTCTTTTTCATGTCTCATAGACACTCATGAAAAAGGGCTTCCACAGATACTTCAGAAGGCGGAAAGGGCAATGGGATATGTGTGTCCAGAAAAAGGGGAACATGCGAGGAGGGTGAAGGGCAGAATGTCTTTTACTGTAGTAATCTTGAAAACCATACACACTGACTTTATTTTTCAATTATTCCTTTTATCTATAATCTCTAAGCAACCCTAAACACTGCCAAGTTCATCTTTGGAGAATAAGTTTGCAGAATTAGACAAATCTTTGCTTGTTCTGAGATAGCAATTGCTTAAACAATAGAATAGAGGGAGCAAAATGTATTAGTAACAGTGCCGCAGCAAAATATTACAGTATTATACTGTTATATTTTACTGCTCTATTTTTAATAGTAACAATGATAAGGAAAAGATGATCTTGTTAAAGGACAAGAAATATACCGCTACTGATAAAATAATGAAAATTAAAACAATGGTGAGGGATGGCCAGATAGCTCAGTGGGTTAAGGTGCCTGCTTAGGCAGGCACACAGACTGGGGTTCAATCCATAGCATGCCATGCTGGCTCTGCCCCCAGGGCACGCTGAGACTGCAATTGACACTGGGCATGGTGGCACACACTTGTAATTTGAGTGTTTGGGAGGCTGAAAAACGAGGATCACTATGAGATCCTGTAACCCTGTACTAAATACATAATAAAAAATAAAACAATAATGAATAAAATTTATTCACTTTTTAAGCACCGACTGTGTGCCAAGCCATTTTTATTGGCACTAAAGATACAGTAGGGACTAAAACTGAACAAAGTTGTAATTTTTGAAGTACTTATAATTTTTAAAAGACACAACAAATACAGGAGAGGCAAGTGCATGAGCCTACAGTCCCACCTGGACCCAGGAATACAGGTGACCCATATTACTGTCGTTATTTATATAATTAATATCACCGTCCATGGAAGCCGAAGACAACCAAGAGGTTGAATAACAGTATCTTGGTTCTGCCTCAGGACTGTGTCAACAAGCCTGCCCTTTGTTCTAATATATGGCAGATCATCTGGCCTTCCCTCCTAACATTATTACATTGGTACCACATTGCTGATTTGGCATAAGAAAACAAAACAACATGTTTTAGAGACCTTGGTTAGACCCATTGACTTGAATATGTGGAAAAAGTCTCTGTGAAGATTCTGAGTAGCCCAGTGCTAGAGCCCTTGCCTAGTGTGAATCAGACTGGGTTTAATCTCCAGTACCACACACACACACACACACACACACAATCAAGAATCTGCATTTCTATTTAACTTTTTGGGTACAGTGGTTGGAGTGCCCTGGGAAACCCCTCCAAGCAGGCAAGACATTACTACAGCTTACAATTTCAGCCTCATGTGGAAGCATAGTCTTAATAATCCCTTTGGGATCTAGAATGATACATTAAACACCTCAAAAGTTGCCATAGTACCAGGGAAGGATATCATTTTTGAGTGAGGACTAGAGCAGGAAAAGGCTCTGTAAGCAGTTTGGATGCTTACACCATGAGTTCTGGCAAACTTATCACGGTGGATATATCAGTGGTGGGAAAATTGCAATGCAGCCCCTTGGAGTTCTGAGCATAGTCAGGGCTGTTAACCTTTATGTCTCTGTTGAGAAATCACTCTTGCTGTGTAATTGAGCTATGGTAGACTCAAAATTCATGACCATAGGATAACAAGTGCCTAGAACTAACTGTAATAAGTTAAGATTGTTCTAGTTTTAGCATACTAGGAAAAGAACTAAAAGTCCTATACCACTGAGCTACATCCCTAGCCCACTTTATTCTTATATTTTGAGCCATGGTCCCACTAAGTTACATAGGCTGGCTTTAAATGTGTGATCTTCCTGCCTAAGGAGACACAAGTACAGGCATACGGTGTTACCACAGCCAGCTGTGAACTAGGTTATTTTGAACTTTCCAAGTCATAAAGTCAAACAGATCCAGATCCAGCAAGAGTCCACTAAAAAAATGTAACTGGTTCATCTAGGATCCAGCCCAAGCAGCACTGGAGGACCAAGTAAATTTCATGAGTAGGTAACCCAGACATTATTGTCACCAACTATGGCTGTATTAATATCTTTCTCTGAGCTGGTCCTTGTGGCATAGAGGAGTCCTTATATGAATGGCCTGCTGTAGATGCAGCTTATGTGACAATTTGGTGGTAGTACATGAGGAGATGTAATGCAGTGCCCTTTATAAATCTCATTATGAAACTACATCCTCTCTGGGAAGAGTACAAAGTAGGCAGCTAGACATTGTGGCATGCTCCTTAATCCCAGCATTCAAGAAACTAGAGCAGGTTTTTCACAAATTCAAGGTCAACCTTGGAATACATAGTAAGAGCCTGTTTTAAACACAAATAAAGATGCAAACAGCAATTTAAAAGGGAGAAGCACAAGTAATTTCACTATAACTTCCAATGACCCACTGTAGATATCATGGACACTGAAGGGTCAGAAGTCCTCATTCCCAAAGGAAGTAATTGGAAGTCTTTTTGCCAGAGCCCAGAGCAAGGAGTCATACTAAATCTTGAGGCATAGCTCCCACCTATACACTTCGATACCTATGGGCAGAGGACACTAGGCAAGAAGTGAAATTAACATTTTTGTGGAATAATTGATCCTGATTGGTGAGACACATAGGGCTGCTTTTATATAAGGAGTGCAGGGATTAGTATTGTAGAACTCAGCTTACCCACTTGGGCATCTTTTGGGAATTCTTTACTCAAGTTTAGCTGTGAATGGGCACATGTAGCAATAAGAAATATACAGATGATAAGAGCCCACACCCTTTGGGGAGGAAGTTATGGGTTAAATCACCAGAAGAACCACAAATAGCCGAGAGGGGGAGAGTCAGAAAGTTAAAACAGTTAAAAAGGGGGAGATGATGATATTCGCAGGGCTCTAAGAGCAACTGTGGAGGTGGAGTGGTCAAGGTAACTCCTTTGTCTGAATGTTTCCTCAGGAGGAAGACTACAGGAATTGTGGAGGAGCTACTGCTTGCACTCGTGTGGAGAAGCAGGTCTGGGGGATGTGGTGAAGACAGATCTCCCTTCAAGAGCAGTGAATGCAAGGAAGGAGTTAGCCAACAGCCTCCCCCCTGCTGCACCTTTGCATACATTTAATGTTCACTCCAAAGTCACAGTCTATCCAGGCTAGTTCCAGCCGGTGACCACAGTAGGTGGTGCCTTTTATGACCAGTGTGAGACTCCTCTGAGGACAGCCGCAGCCCTGATGCTCTGTACCAGCGACTGAAGCTTCCATAGTGTTGCACTGCACTGATTCCTTCCATCCAGCTCTCCTCTATTTCTCTCTTGTGTCAGACAGATATCCATGGCCTTCTGAAGGCCCTTCCTGCCTGCTTCCACTCCCCTGCCCCACCCTTCATGGGGTTTGCCCCTAGTAAATATCTTGCATATCTATTTGCTTTTTGGTGATTGTTTCTTGGAGGATCAGAACTGACAAAGAGCAGAGTGAGCTTATCTCTTGGAATTGAGTGTAAAATTCCTGAAGAAATAGCTAAATAGATTCTAATCCAACATGCAACTATACCGAATAGACAAATCCAGACTACAGTCCAACTTTTAGATCATAACAAAAGCTATAAATTCCCATTCTTGCAGGCATTTAGAGAGCACTTCAAGGAGGCAAAGTTTTGCCTCTTGGTGAAAATTCCAGGAAGGCAGTCTTGGTCAATGCCAACACTGGAAATCATGGATACTGAGGGTAAAACTGAAATTCCATTGCAGCTCCATAACTAGAAAGAGAAACTAATAAAGAAAATCTTAGGTGAGTCAGAATGCTGTCCCCCTTTGCATTAGCTATAATCCATACCAGAACACATCTTTCTGATTAAAGGTTTAAGCAATTTATTTTAACAAGAATGCTCAGTGTGCTTTCCAACAGTGAGGGTTGCAAGTTAAGCAAAAGATACTCTTACAGATTCCTGGCTCAGTGTCTTATTTATTGTCCAGGTTTTTTTCCTTCACAAAAAAGAGACATGTTTAGTGCTCCCTTCCACCCATCCCTTCTACCTTTTTAAAAAGAATTTAATAGAACGGCTCTGAGCGTTTGCTGTCAAAGGTAGAGGAGTGGTATTGAGACAGCAAGTTAGATGATAAGCGCGTGTGAAGTGATGTCTCGCTTCTGTCTCTCATCACTGAAACCAGTGCAAAGCAAACACCTCGTGTCTACATATGTTTATGAAACTTCCAAAAATATTCATGCTTGGATGTTTTTAAATAAAATTTAAGAAAAGTGGAGAGTCTTCGCTTTAAGGAACTGAGTAATTTGATCATCCCAAAATTTTTCAAATGTCAGTGCATTGTTGAAGCCTAGAAAATGATTTGGCTTTATTTTGATTAAATATTTTAAAATATGAGAGCTAGCACTCAAAAGTCAAGTTTTTGTGAATAGTAAAAATAACAGTTAATATATACTAAAAACTATGTGCAGTTTTATACAGATTATCCCATTTATTGTAAATATGAACCCTATAAGATACAATCATTACCCCATCCTTCAGATGAGAGAGCTCAGATTTAGATAGGCCAGGCAATATATCCAATGCCACACAGTTAGGTCTGGAGATTCAGGGCAGGAGCTTGAAAACCCTTTGGTAAAAGGCCAGCTGTAAATATTTTTGTCTTTGCAGGCCACAGTCTGTGTCTTGTATTGTGTTGGTATATCAAGAAAGCAGCTGTAAGTGATAAAATAAGAGGCACAGCTGTGTTCCAGTAAGATTTAATTTGTAAAAACAGGCCAGCTGAGTTTGGAAGGTGGGCCTAATCACTGTAATTATTATAGCTTGTTCTTAAATGGGCCAGTGTTTAAAATTATAAAGAACATAGATCATTTTCCAAAGTAAATGTACTTGAAGTCCCAGAGATAGTTTTGACCAGTGGAGAACAAATTATGCTACCAAATTTATTCATTTAGAAAATGCTATTTGAGTGTTTATTGTCATGATGATGGAAATTATTGTTTCTGAACACTGTGATTTACTTGGAAGGAGCCAGTGACTGGGATACCAAGCAAACACAAAGGAAGATCAACACATCCAGGCTGGGTAATCAGGGAGTGCTGTGTTTGAATGTCTTCCAAAAGTTCATATGTTGGGAATTTAATATTCAAATTCATATGGTAATAATATTTGGTTTGGGGGTCTTTGAGAGGTAACTAGGATCAGAGGAGGTCATGAGAGTAGGGTACTCATGACGTAACTTTATAAAAGGAGCTAGAAATACTGTGCTTGCTCTATCTCATGTTCATGTCTTCTGCCAGGTTATGATGTAGAAAGTATTCCTTTACCACATGCTAGAGCCATGATCTTGGAGCCCAATAGACATGAACTAAATACATTTCTAGTTTCATAAACTTCCTGGCCTCAATATTTGTTAAAGCAAGAGAAAACAGACCAAGATAGGGAGCCTCTGGCAGAACAAGCCAAAGGCAGTTGCTGCTTTCTCTCTATTCCTACCCCTCAGCCCCATTCCCTAGGAGCAAAAGTCATTTGCATGACAACAGTTGGAGCACAGCTCTAGCCTGCTGTTCATTCTCCGTGTGTTTCTCCAGGTTCTTCACTGTTGGTCTCAAGCACCATGGTCTGACAGTGTCAGCTAGGTTGCTATCCAAAGAAATCACCAATTTATTTCTAAGTCTTAGTTTCTCTGAACTTGCCTTGATACCTAGCCTTTTGTAAGAAACTGTAGTATTCCTTCTCGGCTACCCCTTATTCCCCTAAAAAACAGCAGGTAGAGGAAGTGAGCACATGTGGCTTGGAGCACCAGTAGTTCTGAAACCTGGCTCTTCACTAGCTAACAATTTAGAATAGCATTCTAGGACCCTGATCTTACTGATTGTAACTTAGATAATATTTTTAAATGTCTCAGAAACCAACTTTTTCGTTTGTTCCACAGTGCTTTCAATGTGCATGAATGATGTTTGGAAACTGCTGGTCAAGAGGATTTCTAAAGTTGCTTTTAATCTTTCCAAGCAGCTATTCTGTGTTTATTGCCATGGCTACACTTACAAATATCTTACCAAGAAGCAAGGAAAAATCGAAATGATTGTAGGGATGTTTACCATAGTTCCTACCTTCCCATCACTACCATATAAGGATACTGGTACGTTAGATCAGCTGCTGTGTGGGAGCAAACTTCACTGCCCTAGTATGCCAAAGAATGGCCAGGAGGTCCTCTCTAGGTAACGGAATAACAATGTGAGTGCTCTATGTGCCATGCCTGTATGCTTACTTCAGGCATGCTTTACATAGTAAATGACCAGAATCTGTATATAAATCAAGCCTAGCAAAAACATAGACAAGATTCTTCCTGCCTCCGGGTTTTAGACAGGGATGGTTTGGCAGTTCTAGTTCTTGCGTTGGTTTAAATCAATACGCAGTAGGGTTACTGAATGCCAGCTGGCAAAGGCTATAAGCAAGGGAAGGAAAAAAACAAGGAGAAGGAACATATAAGAAAGGGAGTGCCAGAAAGCAATAAAAAAAAAAAAAAAACAGTTATGTTCCAGTCATAGACAGTTTCCCATTAACTAAATCTACATTTTAAAATAATTAAGTCATTATCAGCGATTTGAATTTTTTTAGTACTCCAGAGACCTAGAATTCTTAGCTTATATCTCAGATCAGGGAATTTCAATCAAAGCAGAGCCACAAAATCCTCAGGGGAGTTTTCAACCTAAAGAAAGTTTTGAAAGCCATAACAGGATATTAAGTTACTATACATGTGTCTTTCAAGTATAGGACAGGAGACCACCATTTTAGACCACAGAGCTATGTGATGATCTTTTATGAATATCTTACAAAGGTCTCAAAAATTACATTAAGATATATAGATGTAAATATGTCATTTATTAGCAATTCCTAAGTCTCAGTTCTCCATTTTCACTGTAGTTGCTATTACTGATATGTTAAAAAAGATTCTAGTGAGTAGGGATATAGTGCAACGCTAGACTGCAGCTTAACATGCGCAAGATTCTTGGTTCATCCTCAGTACCCCAGGGCAGAAAGAAGAGAGAAGAAAGGAAAGCTTGTCCGTTTGTATTTTTCTCAATTCTTTTTGTAATATTTGCTTACCCTGTTCTTGAGCACTGTGAAGGATCAGCTAACTTTACCTAATACCTATGACTTACGCACATCAGCTTAGCCAACCAGTGGGTTTAACCACCATGGCAATTACCCTAGAGTCATTGCTGAGGCCTTGATGAATACAGGAAATGAAAACAGGCGTGCTTTCAATCACAGTAGGAAAGTTCCCAGTTATTACATCAGCTCTGGAGAAACATGCACTTTTTCATCTTACTCAGGAATGTGTTTTTATTCCAGTGTTTCTGAATATGTGGATTTCTCCAATTCTGAGAATTTGAATAGACTTTAAAATAATCCTGCCATTTGGGAAAGATCTAGTTCTGAAGAAACTGGGAAGCAGGCCAACTTGTCATTCTTAAAGATGAGTTGAATATGCAGAGAGAGGGAGCAGTGTCACAGAGAAACTGGAAGGTAGATTTGTCATGGATTTGGATAATTAACTTTTGACTGTTTTGAATGAAGCAGTTCAGTTCTGGCTTTGTCTCAGCTCATGCTCCTTTATTGCTGCTCAAGATGAAGGAATATATCTGCTTGAGTAGTATTTAATTATTTTAGTGCTATTTTTAAAGTACAAATTATCTTTCAAGCAGTAAGTGGATCAGATTACATTTTTATTGCATGTTGGGTTTTTGTTTATGCTTTTTTTTTCCTGAATATGGAAGAAAAAAATAAAAGATTATATTCTTCACATCAGCCTGGGAATGATAAGGGCCATTCTGGTGCAGAAAATAAAACTTTTAATATTTTAATTTTTTATTTCCCCTTTTCTGCAATTCTCGCCTCCTTCCCTACCTAAATTAATTTCTAACAGTGGAACTAGTCTAAGATGGTAATGAGAGAAAAGCAGGCAAAGGTAAAAGCCAACAGGCTGATGATTTGTTCTGTCCTAGTTTCCTTCTGAAGAGAGGCAGATAGTGAGAGCTCTTCTCCACCAATGGCTGATGAAGGGCCTTCCATGTTGTCGTTCCTGAGCAGAAAACAATGAAGTTGGGAAAATGAGCACAACTTGGAAACTCCTGATGTTTACAAATTTTATCTATACAGGGGCCAGTGAATAGGACCTTACATGCACAATGTATTTTGTTCAGATTAGGGTCCTCCATCTTTCTAAGGAAACAATACTGGTAACGGCCACTCTGCTGTCACCTTAATAAAAAGCAAGAACTAGAAGGATTTCTGAAAGTCTTGTCCAACCTTTTTCTTTTATAGAGAAGAAAAAGTTCACTCGGCTATTCACTGACTTCCCTCACATTGCATATCTAGTACCTAGCAAATCAAAATTAAAATCCATGCTTCCTTGCATATGCATTTCTCCCCACATCTAAGGGAGAAATATCCTGAGAGGCGTTCTGAAACTCATTAAAAAATTAACCTAGTGGAAGCTGAAGTTGAGGATGTCTTAATTGGCTGTTAACTTTATTAAACTAAGCTCTAGGGAGGATCCCTAGGGCATGTTCTTATTAAAATATTTAAAGCCATATAAAAGCCCCACTTTAATTACAAGTGTGTGTGCCAGCCTGGAAAGATGAGTTTTGGAACAACCCACCTGTCAGTGAATACAAGTGACATAGTTATTTTTCTTTCACTGCTGAGAGAAAATACTCAACACTCAAAGGAAGGAAAGGTTTGTTTTGCTCATAGTGTGTGGAGGTTTCAGTCCATAATCAGCTGATTCTGGTGCAGGATGGTATGGCAGAGGGGCAACAGTTCATGGCAGAAAACAAGAGCAAAGATGGAAGAAGCACGTCCCTTTTCCTCCCTTATAGTGTACCCAGGCTCCCTGCCCTAGGATTGGGGGAGCACTCGCGTCCTCTCCATGTCTTTTTCTTGCACAGGCTGAGGGTGCTTTTCAAAGTGAAGACCCTGGTCCCCTGCTGAATCAAGCTGAAAATACTGTAACTTTTCCTTGAGATGAGAGCATGAAAACAGGACATCAGGTTGAACAAGCTGTCTTCAAAACTCACATGCCCCATGACCCCATGGGGCTTTAGAGGGGACTCGAAATGCAAACCATAACAACTGGCAGGTGTGTAACAGCTTCAAGCATAAGGTGTGCCTATCTGGTTCTGCTCCTCGTGCAGCTCTGGTTTGTCATGGGCCTTAGAGGAAGTGAAGTGATCTGTACTCAAGTTTCTTAGATAATGTACACATGTGACCCTAGTGTGTCAGGGAGAATAAGGTGGTGATAACACTAAATAATTCATACTTGCACAAATTCAGAGTAGTGACTAACAACCTGTGTTTTTTTGCCCAGCTAATATGTATATGAATGTTAGACAACAGAGCTCTACTTTCTGGCTTCTCTGAATGTTTTGGCCAGTTTTACCTTAATAAAAAGCAAGAACTAGAAGGATTTCTGAAAATCTTGTCCAACCTTTTGCATTGTTTTTCATTGTTTTGTTTTGTCTGTTAATGCAGTAGTTCCGAAAGGGTAGCTGTGAGGGTGCTCCAGATGGTTAATCTCTAGTCATAGTGGTATTTCTGCCCAGATTAGTGGGCAGCTGCTTCTGGTATGAAGCAATACTTTGCCTGCCTTATAATTTCATGCCTCTTTGTCTGTACTGTACTCTCAGCCTGGAATGCCCTGCCCTTCTTTCCTGACTTCTCTATCAAGCCTCTACTTAAAACCTTAGATTTAAATGTCTAATCTCCTTAGGGGGTTTCTCCTGACCTCTAAGGTGCGACATTAGTCTCTCTTTCTACTATGTTCCAAAGTATTGAACACCTAACCTCTATTACTGCACTTTTTAGCTTGTATTCAAATCATTGCTTTAATTTTCTATCTTTCAAGGTAGAATAGAGATCCATGAATTCACTATTTAAAACTACAGAAATTTGATGCCCTTGGACTGTAAACTTACATATAGTTAATAAATATTGAATTATGTATATCATCACATGAACAATCTCAAACTACTGAATGGCTCATTCCTTTCTTATTCCTTGGAGAATGGGCTGGGTTTGTTATTTCTTAAAGATAGAGTCATGGTGAGAGAGGCAGAGAACGCTATTATCCTCACTCTGTTAGCCTGTGACATTGCCCCCATCAGACCCAAATTCCTAGGACTTGATTCCCAAGGATGAATAATTAATTGCTGTGACAAAAAATTTCAATTGTTTCTTTTTTTTTTCTTCAATTCTTTTATTGTTTAAATTTAACAATGGTTATATTACATATTTTCATCATCGGATCAGTTTAGATTAATACATATAGGTATATAAGATTGATCAAACAACTAAACATTAACCTTTCTAAATCCACATTACTTTTTTTTTTTCTTTTCCCCCTTATTTTCTTTGAAAGTTGACATATTGCATATTGTCCTCACAA
>PVJA010048604.1:0-14131 GCA_004027025.1 Myocastor coypus
ATATATATATATATATATATATATATATATATATATATATATATAATGATAAAGTCACAGAGTATATGCAGAAGTGAAAATAGGGACTAATTGTTGAATGATCCATCCATATAGAAAGGTTTGTTACCTATCACTATCAATGGGTAGGACCAATATTTTTAATCCTACTGATGCCAACTAGTCATTTCTTCTATTTGAATAAGGATGGGCCATGACCACAGAGAGATACTGAAGTTGCTAAGATGACTTACTTACCAAGGCACTTAGGAAATTCTCAGGATATTAACTAGCACATACAACACTTAGTAACACAAACAATATCAAATTCCACAAATGGCCCCTTATAAATGTCACATTTAGTAATTGCTTCTTATTAAAATATAACTATGCCATATTAGTAATTCCAAACAGTGCATTACAGTCTGTAACATCTTTTCATCTAAAAAATTGTGTGGTGAATGTTCTTTTCCACTTATTATATGGCTTAAAATCAAGTGGTTTGGCTAAAAAATAATTCAATGTAACATATATGATCTTTAATTGGACCCCTGACCAAATGAAAGAAAAACCTAAATGACACTAATAAAATAACTTAAATCTTAACAATATCCTAAAAAATTATACCAACATTAAATTTCTAAAAAAACTAGTAACTTCAGATAGGTTTTTCTCACAGTACTGAACCACTATGTAATCTAGAAGGAGTCAAGAATCAAAATGAGAAAAATTGCATAATATTTAATGCCAGGCAAGCCTCTCTTTTTAATATAAAACAAATTGTTCAATATTATAAAAATTCTCAAACTATTTAAAGTTTTTGGGGGCTGGGGAGATAGCTCAGTAGAATAAGCGCTTGTCCAACAAACACAAGGACCCAAATTCAATCCCCGGTCCTGCAAAGTGAATGAATGAATGAATATATTTGAATTCTTATTCAAAACCAAACTTTTTTTTTTTTTTTTTTTTTTTTTTAGCAGAACTAGGGATCAAACTCAGGACCTTGCACTTGCCAGGCAAAGGCACTTGTGCCCCTGAGCTATCTCCCTGGCTCAAAACCAAACCTCTGTAGAAAAGTTATAAAACCAAAACAGTTGTGCTTTATTTCGCAAAGCTGGCTAAATTTTAGGGATATTCTGGCCAAACACAAATAAGCTTACCTTAACTCTGTGCAGGAAAATTGTAAACTTAGAGAAAATGTCCTTTAATAGATCAAACCACTGCAGAAAATTTAACATTCTCATTTGATCTGCAAGCCTAAAAAAAATTAAACATGAATAATTCAACATAGGGCTAATAAGAGAATATCTCCAAACTGCAGGAAAGGATATGCTTGAATCATAAGAATAAAATACAATTTTATCTAGATTTCTAACTAAAATAATCAAATCTTGAAGAGGTCTACTGCCACATAACTATTTCTTTAAATATCTTTTAAAATTAATCTAATCAAATATATTGACATATTATATTATCCCATGTGAAAACACTTTGTGATCATTAAATCATTTTTAAAAAGCCAATTTTAGTTAAAGATAAGGGTATCTCCTGCAATAAAAATAGAAACATCTTCCTCAAGAAATTTAATAACCTATTTTTCTCACTACAAACTAAAACATACTTTTCCACATATAAGAAGTAATGTGGCCATACTTCCTCAGTTCAACATTTTAGTAGTTTTCTAAGACTACCAGGTACGTGACTCTAAGTGACTCAGTCCCCACGTGCTCCAATTTTCTCATTTTAACATGGGGAAAGAACAGACTCTATGTTATTATAAATATTAAATGAGTTAATAAAAATGCATAAAGCAATAAAGCATGGCACATTAAAAATTGTCCCGTATCAGCCAATATTAGTATTTGTTATCAATCATTAACTTCAGGGACTGCGGAGATAGCTCAACAGAATAAGTGCTTGCCTGGCAAGCGCAAGGGTCTAAGTTCAATCCCCAGTTCCGCAAAAAAAAAAAAAACCCCAAAGACAAACAAACAAAAAACCCCATTAACTTCAAAGATAAAACAGATTAATACAAAACAGAATTCCAAAAGCTATTGTATAGCATAAACAATTTATTACTCCAAATCTGTCATGAAAATTGCTGTAGCCAGTAGTTGCCTCTCAAAAACTATTCTTATACTAGATATACAGGAAGATCTGTACATTATGAGAATTCCCTACAAGGGCAGATTAAAGTGTCTGTAAAGGGGCTGGGGTTCAATCCAAGGCCTGCTGTGCTGACACCGCCCCTGGGGCATGCTGAGACCACAATTGAGACTGGTCATGGCAGTGCACACCTGTAATCCCAGCTCTTGGGAGGCTGTAAACAGGTGGATCGCTACAAGTCTGATTTAGCAGAGAGACCCTGAACACCCTGCTGTAGACCCTTCCCTAAAATTCAAAAGAAAGAAAGAAAGCAAGAAAGAAAGAAAGAAAGAAAGAAAGAAAGAAAGAAAGAAAGAAAGAAAAGAAAATCCCCTACAGAAAAAAGAAGTCACTAACTCTTAATTTCCATGGAGTTTCTAACAGTTTCAATGATTTGTCTTCTGACAATTATTATTTTCTATCTTAATTTCTATTTAGTTAACTTGGATTCTATTTTGCTTCAACTAATTCTGAAATTGAGTTTTCACCAAGTAATAAGGTTGAAAATTAACACTCCACAGTCTCCATTCTGTGTGTTTGCCTCAAGGAGCTTCATAGTTGCACATATTGCTATTTATATCTTAGGCCAGTAAATGAAGTTAGATATCCACATGAATGAAAAGTTGAGTCATAAAATATCACTATTCTCAAAATATATAAATGACCAAGGCTCAAAACAAAAAAAATTGTAAACACAGTTCAAAATCAAACATTAAACTCCTCAGTGCCAATTAATTCAGTTTTAATTATATAGCTACTTTAAACTTAATACTATCTTGCTGAATGAATTATCTTCAATTCCCCTGCTTTGTGTCTACCTTTAACTCCTTTCCCACCCTTTTTGTCATGTGAGGGCAACTGGTTGGACTTAAGCCAATGAGAAGCACTTACAAGAGTCATCCTTATCTGTAGTTTCATATTCTGTAGCAGTAATTATCCACAGTCAATGCAATTCAAATATATTAAACAGAAAATTCCAGAAGTAAAAAATTCATAAGTTTCAATCGATTAGCCATTTTGAATAGTATAACGCCTTGAGCCAAACTGTTTCTTTGCACTCAAAACATGAATCATTCCCTTGCCTAGTGCATCCATGTTCCATGTGGATAGTCACTTAGTAGCCATCTTAGTTATCAGATCACCTGGCTTAATATAGTACTTATGTTAAAATAATTGTATTTTACTTAATAATGCCCCCACAGCACAACAGTGGTGACACAAAAAAAGCATGAGGGTATGTAACACATAAGACTTTGGTGCTATATGGCAACACTTCAGGACTCATCAGGGAAAATGTGGTATATGTAATGTTTGGTAATATCTGTGATTTCAGACATCCATATGGGCTGCTGGAATATATATCCCAAAGATAAGGGGAGCTACACTATGATTCTTATTCCAATTCCCTCATTGAAGGGTTGCCTCATGATGATTGCTATCCTTTACTAAAGGACACAGTTTTTTATCAACTACTACTGTCTTTCTCCTGAATCCTATTAATAACTTATTTCCCTTGTCTCTCTCTTTTTTTTTGTACAAGGGATCAAACTCAGGACCCTATATTGCCATGCAGCCACTTGTGCCTCTGAGCCAAATCTCTGGCCTCCCTTGTCTCTTAAAGTATGGCTTTGTGTCATTTATGACCTGACCCCATACCTCAACCACTAATTTCTTAACAAGATCCTCCTTAAATTATTCTAATTTGCACATATTTTCCCTGATAACTACCAACCTATATATTTATACTTACTTCACAACAACATCCGAGTCTATTTCTTCTATTTGTGCAACTTTATTAATTACACACTGCAAAATTAAAAACAAAAACAATTTGATTAATTCTTAGAATCCTAAGACTGAATGTTCCATCTGTACATTAGAAAGGACTTGTTGACTACAATAATAACTACCAAACTTAAAAAAAAAAAACAAAACCTCATATATACCTTAAGGTACTTGAAAAATTGAAGCACTACCCCAACTCTTTTTTTTTTTTTTTTTTTTTGTCTTTTTGAGACAGGGTCTCGCTATGCATTTGAGGCTGGCCTTGAGCTCACTTTTGTAGCCCAGGCTGGTCTCAAACTCACAGCGATCCTCCTGTCTCAGCCTCCCAAGTTCTGGGATTACAGGCGTGTGCCACCACGCCCGGCCCAACTCTATTAATTATTGTAAGTATGCTTGATTTGTAACAATTACAATCTCTTATTCAAACTAATCACAATCATAAATAGAAATATAGAACTCTAAAACTTAGAAACACAGTATAATCCTGATATTAATGTCCCAAAAGTAATGCATACTGAAGGTTTAACTTTTCTTGCAATATCAAGCAATATTTTTAAACTTTAAAAAGGTAATAAATGCTTAGATTTCACTAAAGTGCTTTACTATTTAGATAAATGCTTATAAAAAGGTGTTAAATTTTTTGCTATAATGTTCAAATACAAACCATCTAAGTTATGTTTAAAATACTTTTTTAGGGGCCCGGCAGGATGGCTCAGTGGTCTAAAGCACCTGCTTAGGAAAGCTTAGGCGGCTGCAGAGACCGTGGTTCAATCCCCGGCACCACACTCTGTGCCAGCCCTGCCCTGAGGGCAGGCTGAGCTGGCCATAAAAATAAATAAACAAACAAAAGTTCTAAAACAAGAAAAAAATAAAAATAAAAAGAATATAATGGAGAACATCTCTTCAACCAGAACGAGCTTTTGAAACTGAACACTGTTAGTATCCCAGGCCTCTTTCCAGCTTTCAGCCAGCTACTGCTTCCTCCAGAAAGATACTATCTTATCTATAAACAATATATTTATTTTTGTCTGAATTTTACAAAAGTGGACTCATACACTATTTATTCTGCATCTGGCTTTCTTTGTTTTCACATTGTCTGCAACATTCACTTATGCAGTTCTGAGTAACTTACTTATTTTCAATGCTGTATAGCATTTCACTGTAAAAATATACTACAATTTTATTTATCCTTTCTATTGATAATGGAACTTTGAGTTGTTTTCTCTTTTTTTTAAACAAGTGGTACAGCTGTGAACATTATTCTACTGTTTTTTTTTGTTGTTGTTGTTTTGTTTTTTAATGTATTTAGTATAGGGTCTACAGGGTCTCACTACACAGATCGGATTCATAGTGATCCTCCTGTTTTCAGCCCCCAAGTGCTGGGATTATAGGCATCTGCCACCATGCCCAGTCTCAATCACTGTCTTAGTGTGCCCCTGAAGTGGGGCACCCCAGGGATTGAACCCTTGCCTAAGCAGGTGCTTTAGTCTGCTGAGCTATTTGGCCAGCCCTATTCTACTGTGTTTTGGTGAACTTATGGAAGAATTTATGTTGTATGAATATGTATGAGTAGAAATGGTGATTCAAAATGTGTGCATATTTAGTAGATTCTACTCTCAGTTTTCCAAAATGGCTATAATCAGTGTTTGAGAGGGATACAAGAAAAGGTGAATGCAATTATTAAAAAATTTATAAACATTAATGATTCATTAATGTACATTCAACCTAAAGATAATGATTAAGCCTTGCAAACACATTTAAATTATCTTTTTCATTTATAAAAAATGAAATTCATTAGATGAGGCTTATGAGAATAAAAAAGCAAAAATCAAGGAAAACAAAAGAACAGAGTTTAGTTTATAATTTGCTAGATATCACCATAAAAAGAACATAAACATTTATCTATTTCTGATAGAAGTATAAGATTTTCAAGCAGCAATCCAGTTCTATGTATCATACAACTTAAAAATACTTCTTTCTGACCAATCATTCAACTTTTGAATATCAGTCCAAGAAGCCGTTTTAAATAAGAAAAACAGACTTGATTGATTCAACATGGCTGAACTGGAGCCATGTTGGAGTTATTCAGAGAAAATCTTTTAAACATATAGGTAACTGGAAAAAGGGGAGGACATATAACCTGATGCCAAAATCAATCTGAAATAATAATTGTAGATCAAAGAAATAAAGGCACAGAATTTTATAAAATGGCATGTACCTATAGGGTTGCCTGTGGGAAATATACCTGTGCCTAGAACAGAAACTATCATTCTGGGAAGTTCCCTGAAAGCTTATGGACCATACTAGTGGCAAACTTAAGTCACAAAATAAATCTGGGATATACAGCCTCTTGTCTCTTTTGCCTTCCTCCAAACAAAGGACATTCTAGCCAAGCAACAAATTTTGCCTGCATATACAGAGGCAGGTGACTGGGAAGTTGCTCCCTTCCCAGAGGGCCACCAGATTTTTCTTTTCTTCTTTGTTGTGCATAGGTATAAGCAAATACTTTATGAACAAAAATCTCAAGTGCATGGGAAATATTACAAAGAATCAAAAACCACTAGTAGAGTGAAGGAAAAAACCAGTGTGGGGGGAAAAAAACTGTCAGCTGTTCCTCTGACAAAGATCTGATATCTAGAATATACAAAGAACTCAAAAAACAAAACAAAACAAAAAAAGTAGTAAGACATCTCAAATTTAAAGATTCAATCTAAAAATGGGCACCCAAAATGAATAGATATTTACCAAATGAAGAAGTACAAATGGCAAATAAATTTTTAGAAAAAGTGTTCAACATCACTGGTCATTCAAGAAATACACATTTAGAAAAACCCGAGATTTAATCTCACTACAGAAAGAATGTCTATCATCAAGAAATTATCCAATAGCAAATGTTGGAGGAGCTATGGGACAAACTGCTGATGGGAGTGTAGACTGGTACAACTACAAGTTAGTGTGGAGTACAAGTTAGTGTGGAGATTCTGAAAAACACTAAACCTAGAGGTCCCATTTGACCCAGCTATTCCCCTTCTTGTTATCTTCCTGAAAGAAAAGCATCATATCACAGTGATATATGCATATGTATGTTTATCATGGACCGGTTTGTAATAGCAAATAGCCCAAATCACCATGAACCAATGAATGAATAAAGAAGAAATTTTTGTATACAGTGGAGTACTACTCAGTCTTAAAGAAGGATAATGAATGCAGCTTGAGACCATACTTTTCAGTGAAATAAATTGAACATACATGTATAAATATCACACTGTTTCTCTGGTATGAGAAACTGAAATTATAAAAAAAGGCTAAAATGTATACTACACATTATCAAATAGGAAGAAAATTATCAAATGAACTAAGAAAAGGAGCTGAAGAAAAGGAAAATAAAAGCAAAAAACAAGAGGAAAACATGGAAACAAAGCTTCTATAAATAAGGACAGGAAGGGCCAGCCAGATAGCTCAGTAGATTAAAGCACCTGCTTAGGCAGACGCAGGGGCTAGGGGTTTGATTCCCAGCCTGCCATGCTGGCCCTACCCACACGGCCCACTGAGATGTCAAATGAGACTAGGCGTGGTGGTGCAAGCCTGTAATCCCAGTGCTTGGGAGGCTGAAAAACAGGATCACTACAAGCCTGATCTGTGCAGTGAGACCGTGTAAACCATGTACTAAATACATTAAAAATAAAAATAAAAAAATAAGGATAAGAAGAGTTGAAGGATGGTAGAAGAATGGAGACAAAAACGAATTAAGATATATCATATACAGGCACCAAATACATCTGTCATAGAATTATCTACAATATCAAACTGAAAACAATCTAAATTTTCAAAGTACAGGAAAGTTCACACAGGTTTACTCAATATAATACTGGTGAAATTTTAACAACCATTAACAGCAATATTTTTGAAGTTTGTGTAACATTATGGTTTATGTCTAGTTGTCCCCTCAAAGCCTCATGCAGTCACGGGGTGGGGACTTCTACAGATTGAGACTTGACTCATGAGTCACTGATATTATGTGATTTAATACTGATCTAGAGTTTGAGACTTGATCCATGCTCCCTGGGATTATGTGTTTTACGTACTTCCAGGATTATGGGTGTAGCCTAAGGTGGATAGGCTAAGGCAGAGAGCCTGATGTAATTTTAAAAAAGAGACAGAGAGACAGACTCAAGCTGTTGCTCTCTCCTCCCGATTGTTCTGTTGCCTCTGTCGCCATTGTTGCTGTTCCGCCACCATGAACTGCTGCTCTCTGCCATGTGCCACTCTGCCTTGGAGCCAGCCCAATATGGAATGAAACCTCCAGTAACTGTGAGCTAGATAAACCTTTCCTTCCTTCATTATGAGTGTTATGTATTTGTCCCAGCAATGAGTAAAAACTAACTCAGACATATAATAACATAAGAAAACACGTTGATTTTAACTGAAATATATGTTCAAAATCATATACATTATGCCAACAACAGAATCACTAATGATTTTAATGTAAAAATATTTTTAAAGTTATTATCTAATAGGGATATATATTTTTATTCAACTTCTCTGTATTTCCCATTTACTAAAGAAGCAAATATTGATATTATACTGTAACCTACATATATTAATAGGTAACATAAAAATAAAGTCAAAAGATTAAGGCTATATGAAACACAAATGCATAATTACCTGCTTAATGATATTCTTTGCTGTAATAATCATTTCTTCACCATAGATTTCTAAAAAATTAAGTTTTCTTTGTTTTAAAAGTCCAAATATAAGAGATACTAATCTTTCCTATTAAAGAGAAAAATATGTAATTTCACATTTTAAATTTTAAGTAATCTGACTTAGAGTAAGGAATATTCAGCATTAAGGATTTTGTTCAGACCTCAATCAAGTACATGGTATTTCTAGAAGTCTAAAAAAAACCTCCTAGCAATTTTGTTATAAGACTTTGAAGTTCCCATTCTAAAATGGTAAATCCTGGGCTGGAGAGATAGCTTAGAGGTCTAATCACCTGCCTGGCAAGCACAAAGACCAGAGTTCCATCCCTGGTACCACATGCCACACTGGTCTGGAATCATAGGTGCACTGTGCTGGCCCCAAACCCAGGTGTGGTGGCACACACCTGTAATCCCAGCACTGGGGAGGCTGAGAGAGGAAGATCACTACTTGTGAACTGCACAGCAAGACCTTGAATCAAATAAATAAATAATTTTTAAATGTATATATAAAAAAAAAGAGTGAATAATTTCTACTCTACCATCTGCACCAAGTGAAGCTGGTTTGGGAACAATTTTAAAAAGAATATTTTTTTTGGTCTAGTTTTCATGAAAACTTAGAAAAACCTTTCTTAGCCCCTGATGACCAACAAATAGCCCCTTACACTTTTTTTTAAAAATTGTGGTCTAGAAGATTGGAGTGATGGCGTGGACCCTCAAGCTCTCAAATGAAAATCAACTTCTAATGTGTATCTCTTATACTATTACCAATTGAGGCCTTCTAGATTTTATACTAGCTCTTGGCAATGATTAGAAATGAGAAGTTATCAAATAAGTGAAGCCAAGATATATTTACAACTGCCTAGCATAAAACGCTCATGTTTTCATAAGGTATTCAATGAATTTGAATGAGAAATAACTTATCATATAAAAATCATTTTACATAAAACTCTTCAATGCATGCACATCTGGAATATAATTCATTTGTCTTACATTTATATTTTGAGCTTAATTTGTAGGCTAGAAAAGTCTTATTCAAACTCTTATTTCTATGAAAACTACAAAATTATTTCATCCTCAAATTTAAAAGGATAATGAAAATTTATGGTGCTTGGTAGAATGACATGGTTAATGAAGGACAGAAGCTAAAATTTAAGGTAATTTTATAATAATAATATGAGAAAAATGTGTTTAAAACCAGTGCTAGGAAATGTAACTTTTGTATCTGACAAGGTCAGTCAGGTTCCCTCAGGATTTACCCTGAAACCATGTACTACAGTTTGCAGAACTTTTGTCAGTGTCAGCCATCTGGATGAATCACAGCCATTGCTTGATCCTATTTGCTCTCTGTGAAAGCCTGAGAGAATGCTTTCTCTCTAGGTGACTCTCCTTAGGCACACTGTATGTTACTAATCACTTTCCTCTGTGGTTCCATAATCTTCCTGAATAGGAAACTTGGGACTCCACTGAGTTATAGGCCATTAGAGTACAGGTTCTTTTATGTCCTGTGTTCTCACTGACTTTGAAGGGCCAGAGCCAAAACATTGGCTATTCTTGTAACCCTTCTTTTTCTCTAATTATTTGGTCTACCAACTTAAATGGTTAAGCATCCAGAAGAGAAGCTTAATATTATTCCCTATAACATAGGCACTTGAGCTTAACATCACTACCTTTCTGAATATCAAACGCCTTAGACATAACATGAGATTAGGTATTTTCCATCAGTTGTTGATATTCTAAACTTCAAATCCCTGTAGAATGTGAAAAAAAAAACCAAAAAGCAAAAAACAAATGTGCATTGTTACACAGAGATTTAGGAAATTAACCATTTACAAAATTGTAGTTGGCATACTTTTATGGTCCCTGTCTCTTTCTTCCTTCCTTCCTTCCTTCCTTCCTTCCTTCCTTCCTTCCTTCCTTCCTTCCTTCTTTCTTTCTTTCTTTCTTTCTTTCTTTTTTTTTTTTATTTTTAGGGAAGGGTCTACAGGGATAGGGTGTTTAGAGTCTCACTTCTAGATCTCACATTGTCTTTTATTATCTTCTTTCTTTCTATTTTTAAACAAATATTTACTTGAGAGAGAATACAGAGGTAATTGCTATGACATTAGAAGTAGTGCCTAATTAGAAGACCAGAATGATAGGTATTCCTAGCATGGTTTTAGTATTACACATTGCTGTCCTCAGTATATTTGCTTAGTTCACAGATATCAGTATATATAGTTAGTTAGGGTACAAATTCTACCAATAACCTGCTAGTTTCAAAAACCAGTTGGAGATTTTTAGGGCCATTGACTCCACCATCTTTGTATATAAGTGCATGGTTTTGCCCCTACCATGTTTCCTAATTTTTCTCCTACCTCTTTCTTCATTGTTTGATCCTTAAATTCTCGCTTTCCCATCAGAGTAAACTCTGAGGGAACCTGACTGACTTTGTCAGATACAAAGTTTACATTTTTTTTTTGTAATACAGGTCTTGCTTTATCTTGGTTTTAACCATCCAGCAGAAAAGCCTAACCACAAGGTATAAAAAGGAAAGCCATATTAATATGCTGAGTTGTGAAAGTCAACAGCATCTGATAATGCCAGATAAGTTGATAATACACCACTGTTATAGACTATTGGACTATATATACAGCTACTTTCTCTTTGTGCAATGAAAAGGAAGATCTGTACTAATGATGTTTAGACAAGAAATCATGTCTGCCTCTTCTACTCTGAACAACTACAATAAAGACAACAATACGTAATGTATTATGGTAAAAATTAATTTTAAAAAATTATAAAGAGAAAAAATAAAACCTATGCTAAGAATACTAAACAGTAACATCACATTCCAGAGTTTAAAACATATACCTCTTCTAAAACTTGACAATCATCTTCCAGAGGTCTATTTAAGTCACTGTGAGAATAAGTAGAAAATTCTGCAATCATCATTTTACTTATCAGTTTTTCTAATTCACAAAGCTGTGATCCCAAATGCCTACAAAAGAGAAAAATGTTATGTATATATTTTTATTTAACTATCACAAATTCACTCCACTTTTAAATAAACAAAAAATCATTAAAAAAATAGAATCCTAAAGTAGGCTCTAATCAATTAAACCACAACAAACTAAACCATAGTTAACTCTGAATGTTTTCCAATTTTTCTTTCAAAACAAGAAAGGCTTATGATTAGAATTTATTAATTTTATCATAAAACTGATTACTATAGTAGTTCTCTGTCAATTTCAATTGGTCACAAATTCAACATCTATAGCATTATAAAACTAGCACTTATATTCGAAGGTTCTATATGACATTCCATGAAATATATTAGAAAGCATAACTCTCAGGTATGACAAAATATAGGTTGAAATTCTACTATCTGATAACCTACTGTGTGACCTGGGGCAAGTTATCTAAGACTGCAGTTTTACTTACCTGTGAAATGGCAATAACATTACCTACCCCCTCACCTATGGGGTTAAGTCAATTGATACATGCAATAAATTTAGCACAGTACATGGTTTACAATACTTATATAGTAAATATAGTCAATTATATAATGAATGATAATAGTGGCAGTAAGCAGTAAATTAGCAGTAAATTAATAACAATAAAGAACTCTTGTCTCCATAAAACTACATATAGCAACAAAAGCAAGCAATAACAGTTCTGAATTTCAAGGTAATAGAAGATCTTCTATATTAAAACCTTCCACCTATCAACATCCAAATGTATGCCTAAACCTATATTGAGAACTCTATATTATATCTGCATAAGTGTTTAAACATTAATGTTAAAAATACTTTTAATTAAGGTCGTATAGGGCATAAATATTTCAGTGATTATTTTTATTGGTAAATAGCTAAGCTTAATTTAATGAGTAATGGCTAAAAATATCTGTCCTAATAATAAAAATGTCCAATTTTGTAATAGTTCAGTCAAGAAAGCTATTAATTTTTTTAAATTACAAAATCAACAAATGTACAAAAGAACCATTGTAACAATTATGAATTATACAATGAGCCAACACTTTCCACTGTGTAAATTATTCTTAGATTTGGAAGAGGAGATCAGATTTCTAACCTAATATATAATATAATATAATATAATATAATATAATATAATATAATACCTTTTTGAATAGAGATAGATGTTTCAGTTGAAAATTTTGCTTTAGTTAGGGCAAACTTATGCAGAAAGAAGCCACCACTTTAATTCTAGTCCCTAAAACAGGAGTATCCAGTGGTTTCTCAATTCTGGAGCATGTAAGTATCTCCTAAAGAACTTTAAAAAATTACAAATGCTCAAGCTTCTCTTGTAGAAGCTATGGATTGTGCTATATCCTTTCAAAGCTCTTTTTGTGCTTCTGTGATGCAGCCAAGATTAAGAATTACATATATATATAAAAAAAAGAATTACATATATATATATGTATGTATATATAATAAATGGTTAATTAGAGACAAAAATCATGGAAAGAAAAAGAATGGTAGAAAAATATCACAATATGTAGATAATCTGCAGGGTCCATAAATATGTATTAAGATGTGTATGACATAGGCCTTTCACAAGAGAGTTAAAGTCCAACATTTATTTAAAATCCATAAACAATAATAAAATATGGGAAAAAACAAAAAGAAGACAATAATGTATGACAGAATGCTTTCAAAATTTCATTAGAGAGTATAAAGTGTTCTGGTATGCAGAAATTAAAACACAAAATTTATATTGAAAATAAACTGAAGGTCACAATCTTTAGAAGCAGTACACAAAGAAAGTAAGTATTATTTATTGTTACCAGTGACTAAAAGAAATATATTAACAGTATACAAGAAAACATATACTAATGAATATTCCAATTATTTTTTAAAAATACATTTCTATTGGTGATAATTTGATTACTGGAAGACTCTGATATAAATTTTTCCTTTAAAAACAACAAAATGCTTTGTATGATGGAGCACATCTATAATCCCAGCACTCGGTACACTGAGCCAGGAGGACAGCCATGAGTTTGACGCCAGCCTGTACCACATAGTGGAGTTCAAGGACAGCTTAAACTGCATAGTGAGATTCTGTCTCATGACACCAAAAAAAAAAGGGGGTGGGGCTGGGGGTAGAAAAGCAACAAAAGGAATACTACAGCAGGGGCAGGCAAGATAGTTCATCAGACTAATTGCCTACTTAGGCAAGCACAGGGACTTGGGTTGGATCTCAGACAACACATGCTGTGCAAGGGAGGATGAAAATAGGATCACTATGAGTTTGAGCTGTGTAGTGAGACCCTGTACCAAATACATTTTAAAACAACAGCTGGTTCATCCTGTGTACATAAGTGTATGGTTTTGCTATTGATGTTCTCTGCTTTGTCTGCTTCCAGTCACTTCGTTGTTTAATCCATAACACATTCAGCTGTGTTATGCCCTTAAGTTCTTGTTTTCTTCTTTAAAGTACTTATATTAGGGAGACTATACGATATTTACACATATAGGTCTGGTTTATTTCACTAATGAGTA
>PVJA010048605.1:0-14124 GCA_004027025.1 Myocastor coypus
GTGCCGACAGCCTGCTAATCAGACGGACATATGGAGCAGCGTTTGTCCTAGAGCAAAACAGGCCACCACCTCCAGGTCATCGTTTTTTTTTTTTTTGTGGGACCAGGGTTTGAACTCACAACGTTGCACTTGCCTGGCAGACACTTGTGCCATGCAGCTATCTCCCCAGCCCCTATGGCAGGTCATCTTTTCCCCTGGAAAAAGCTTTTTGTAAATTGCTAGTGAGGTTAAAAACCAGAGACCCTGTACCAAATACATTTAAAAAAATCTACTGGACAGAAATAGACAGGTTAATATGACACTACCCTAAATCTGAGATCTTTAATCGGTTTTAAACACTGAGTCTAACGAAGTATATCTTCCTGGTTAGTTAAGTGTTTTAGTTACTGTTCTGTCATTGCTGGGACAAATACCTGACACACAAGCTTAGGAGAGGAAAGGTTTATGTAGCTCATAGTTCCTGGGGGTTTCAAGACGCTGCCCCTGCTTTATAGGGACTGGAGGAGAGGCTGGGGCGCTGCTCTGTCCAGGATGATCCACTCCATACCTCCATGCAAAACCGCCACCGGGTGGGGAGGGCACTCTGACAGCGCGTGCTGTCAGTTTAAGGGTCAGTGCCTTCCTTGGCCACGCCCCCTCATGTGCGCATGAGCGCTTGACAGCCCCACGATTTGCATGAGGCTCTGGGGGGACAACTAGATACCAACCACAACGTAAAGTAAACCTTCATATGCCAGTAAATTAATGCGATTATGCTTTTTTTTTTTTTTTTATGGCCAGCTCAGCCTCCCCTGGGGGTGAGTCTGGCGCAGCATGTGGTGTTGGGGATCGAACTGTGGTCCCTGCAGTTGCCTAAACTTTCCTGAGCAGATGCTTTAGACCGCTGAACCATCTCGCTGGCCCATGCTACTACTCTATTTCTTATTTGTATATTCATTTTTTGTCTTATTTGAACATTGTAAGTACTTTCTCATGACATATAACATGATCACCTTGTGCCGGGTGTGGTGGCGCACGCCTGTAATCCCAGCACTTGGGAGGCTGAGGCAGGAGGATCGGTGTGAGTTCAAGACCAGCCTGGGTTACAAAAGTGAGCTCAAGGCCAGCCTGAACTGCATAGTGAGACCCTGTCTCAAAAAAAAAAAAAAAAAAAAAAAAACATGATCACCTTAATTGCAACAAATCTAAAATAAAATCCTAATTATCATTTAAAAAAGCTTGTGTCTCCTGCTCTACTTCACGTTGGTCAGAGGCATCTACTAATTACGGACTCCCAAGCTAGATAATTAGGCTCCTCCCTCCCCTCCTCCAGCCCCTCGGATGCAGCCCGCTACTGTTCCACATATATTATTTCTCCAAGTGCTTGACACCTCCCGGCTGAGCGGAAGAATGAATATTCTTCTCAGTCCTAAAGTCTGGTGCTATTTTCAAGCCCACTGCACGGGGTCAGCAGCAATGGACAACCAAGAAAGCCCCAGCTGTCCCTGCACCCTGGCGTCAAGGCCTCCTACTCCCTGCCTTGAGGGTTTGGGCGGGTGAGAGTCATTTCGAAACACTAGAAGGCACATAACTATGGGAGGATTACTGACTTTGGGTCCCAAAGAAATGTTTTCTGAGTTCTTGGTGTGCAGCAGAGAGAGCTGGGGAGACACCCAGGCAGGGGCGGTCATAAAGCTGCGGCAGGTGAGAGGAGGCATGCCTCGCTGCGCAAGAGCAGCTGGGAACGGCGCACGGTGGTCACGGGGACAGTGGGGAGCCTTTCATAGCTAGAATTCCTCGACTGCTTGTCACTCATGCAGACAACGCCTTTGAGATAGCTGTCTTATCAAAAACTCACTTGGCCAGGCCTGGGTTAAGCGGCAATCTCTGACACCCTCTTGGATCCATGCCAGACGCAAACAGCGCTGAGTACTCTTCCCATCGACTCTACCTGTTAAGGTGCTCACAGTCCTCAGCGTCCTCTTGGACCTTGTATTCTGTGTATGTGTGACTTCCACAGGTGACACCCACTTGCTCGGTGGGGATTTGCCCCGCCCTGCTCTCCTACCTCAGGGGGTCTCTTCCATGATTGTGTTACAGGAGATTGAGATTTCCTCTTATAGTGGACCATCACTCTGGCTGACTTGGATGGCCTCGTCTTCCATGAAGGAAGGCCCAGCAGCCAAGGCACGGAGGCCACACCCCGCAGCATCTCTGCGGGAGCTGAGAGCATCCATCTGAGACCTCCAGGGGCTGAGTCCTACGGAGATGTCTGAGCTTATGAGCAGATTCTTCTGCAGCCAGACTCGGGTGAGATCCCAACCATAGATGGCCTTCCTTTGCTGTCCATCTGGATTGTGGATCAGTGTTCTTGGTTACATGCTTCCCTGCCATAAACTTGGACACGGCTGCCAGAATATTTTCACTGTCACTCAAAAATGGCCATGCTTTCTGGCGTGCTTTAAATGTCTCATGATTACACATTACCAACACAAACATGCATCTAGGCCGCAGAGAGTACAGTGCCCCCAACCAGCTGAGACTGTCGTCCTGAACAAGAGGCATTTCACCAGCAGGCCATGTGCTCCGTGATCACACTCACCTCCTCACCACTGCTCTCCTCAGTGTCTGACCCGCAGCTCTCTGGGGTGCAAGGAAAATATCTGTTGCAGTACTTAGCTTCTGGTGACATTACTAATTGTTAAAACTTGTCTTTTGCTCACCAAAGTGTAGAGTTTTGCATGGCTTAGACTCAATCTTATAAAATTTTGCTTAAAGCAATGTTGTTAGAAGGTACCTACTGTAAGTAGAGAGTAAAATTAACGTCGTACCATTGTGCAATGGAGTAGAGAATGGATAGAAAACCTATTTGTTCAGCCCTAGTTATATGTATTTATTTCTTGCTAATTCAGTTTCCTATAAATCAAATATGATTGCTTTTAATTATTGTATTTTATTTATTTTTTAAAGATTATTTTTTGAAACTTACTTACTTAATTTTTATGTTATAGCCAGCTCAGCCTGCCCCTGGGGTTGGGGCTGGCACAGCATGTGGTGCTGGGGATTGAACTTCGGTGTTTGTGGTTGCCTAAGCTTGCCTAAGCAGGTACTTCAGACCGCTGAGCCATCTCATGGACCCACTTTTAATTATTTTAAAGAAGTTTTCAGTACGAGTTTTATAAAGCAAATCATTTTTTGAGGACTAAAATGTTATTTTTGCCATGTTTCTTGTCCTTAATTCTACTGGATTGTTTATCTTCAAAGCAGAGCTTACCTATCTTTATTCTTATTGAATTATATGTTTGAACACTGTTTTCTCTTCCTACTTGTCTCTAAATATAAATCTGGGCTAACACTTAGACTTCTAAATCCCCAAGAAAGATATAGCTCAGGTCCATATGCAAAGAGACCTTGAATATTTCTTTCTTTTTTTGTGTGATTCCATAAATTATTTTCTTTTTTAAAAAATTAATTTTAATGAGGAAGAAATAGCAGTGAGACAGTTTTGCAACAGTTTGGTAGGAGAGTTATAATAATTAATACATTGCATACTGTTGTCCTTGTAGTATTCATTCAGAGTACTTGCGTCTTGTACTCTGAACAGACACTTGAATGTTTCTGAGGCTGATGTGAACACTACCGAAGGACTCGATGGCTAACGCTGAACATAGTAACATCTATGTTTCAGTTAATAGAAAAACACGCATGTTGGCATTTCTAAATAGTAAGAAAATCCAACAAATGCTAAGGGTATTAAATAATGACGAGCAATTGAGGGTGAGTTTGAGGGTGGTTTTGATATTATTGTGTTGGAAGTGTCAAGGACATGGCTCTTTAGAGTACTGAGGTTTTTTAACTGTCTAAAGAGAGTACAAAACAGTAAAGAGACACAAAACAAAACATTAGAAATGAGACAGAACTTCATCAAACAAAACAATAGGAATTTGGCAATGGTTGCTGTATTGCGTAACACTGTCTTCAAATTAGTTGTTTAGATGATCAGATATAAGCATGCAAAAGTGGTTTAAAATGCCATAAGAAATGAAAAGCAGAAAAGATAAAAAGAATTTAAACTATCACCTGCTCCGCCCTGCAGGCCAGCAGAAATCAACAGTCCGAGTACATACGTGAATGTGTCCCTGCGCCCTTCTCCTCATCCCAGTTTTCCTTCCCGTTGAGTCCACTCTTTCCCTCCACAGAACCTATCGTACCTATCGGATTTTATTTGTTCTTTCAAGATCCTACACTAACTAGTGAGTGCATTGAGTTTGAAAAACAATGTTTTGAAAAGTATTTTGTATTCATAAAACATAATTACAAAATAACCAACCAGCCAAGAACAAGCAGACAGCACAAGTTCATATCATTTGCTTTCATTTGGGCTTTTACCTTGGTTCCGCATCCCACACTGAATTGGCGGGGAACGGGTAGATGAATCAACGCCAGAACAAGATGCTTGTCGTATATTCCTGCCCCTCCTTGCGTTGGACCGTGCAGTTTTTAAATGGAAATTGTGTAAAAGGATAAATGAAGAATGGGGAGATATTTTGAAAATTGTGAATAAGTGACCCCAGAACCCATTCAGTGACCTAAGGTAGGGTTGGCAAATATTAATGGCAACTTACAAGGATTTTATCTTGCTGCTCCTTAGGAGCTTTAGCAACAGATGATATCTCCAGCAGTTCAGGAAAAAAGTCAAGTGGCTCAATACTAATGCTGTTCACTGGAGGAAAAGTTGCCAAATTGCTTAATTTCTTTTTCTCTATTGACTCTTTCCGTATTATGTAAAATGTATTAAAATTACCATTGTTTAATTTTGTTTCCACTATATATTTTCAGTTCATGCATTTACATATTTAGAATTTAAATTTTATTTGTAAAGCAACAGTGGTCTCTTAGCAGCCAGGGAATTTTGCTGCTCATGAATCACTTGCTTTGGTTTGGGTAAGTGTCCCCTAAAGGCCTATGAAGGGCATGGCCACTAGCTTCCAGAACCTTTAAGAGGTAGGGTTGGGTTGGCTAAGTCATCAGGATGTGCCCTGAGGAGAAGCCGTGGAACCCCAATATTGCTACTTGTGTCTGTGCTCTCCAGGGGCAGGAGGTAGGAGTCTTGTTCACCTTGGGCTCCCGGCACCATTTCCTGCATCAACACCTGCCACCAAACCACGGATCCCACAGGAACCTCCAAAACCGTGAGCCAAAACACAATCCTTTTTTTCCCGTTGATTATCTCAGGGGTTGTGTTGCCATCAAGGAAAGCTTACTCCAGCGCACTCTAAACTCCAGTGAGGAAGGCAGGATGCTTGTTCCATGGAAACTTCTGGAATTAATAAGGGGAGGAAAGAAAAGAAGGCAATGAAGATACATTCCTGAAAAGGTGGGGGAGGGGGAAGGCCCAGACCACAGAGGTCTTAAGGCTTTTGCCAGGAGGTCTTGTTCTGCTAGAAATGATCCAGCGCTGCATCCACTTTACAGCTGAAGAACAGGAGGACCGTACGACGTCATACCCTCGGTCCAGTAGAAGTTTCCCTGAGAAGAGCTACCCAAGCTCAGACCTTCCCTCGCCAAGCCAGCTCTGCACTGGTAACCTTAACTGAGCTTCCACGCATACTGGACGTAGTGTCTAACTGGAAACCTTTTCCTCTTTGCTCATCTCCAAATTTACGTAATAGTTTTCCCATTTTTTTGAGACTTCATATAAAGGCATATCACTATAAGGTACCATGAAGCTAAGTGCCCCGTTCACGTCTGCATGGTTCACCTCCGATTCACTTTGTTTATGTTCCGTACTTACATTGCCTCTTTGTGTGACTAACCTGAAAACTTGTTTTCATCCTTCAAATCCTTGTTTGGATACTATTCTAGCTCTCAGCTTTTCTTGGTGAAAATTGACCGTGCAGTTTACTTTTCTAGACCAGTTTGTGGCTAGTATATATATATATATATATATATATATATATATATATATATATAACGCTGCACTTATATACTGTAACTTAATTATTTTTCACATGTCTGCTCTTGAAACAGATTTTATTCTCTTCAGGGCAAAGATGTAAGTCTTACCCCAGTGACTGGTAAGATGGCTAGTGCAGAGTACATACCATGAAATATTAAGAGGAAAAAGTTGTTTTGTTGGGGCAGTAGAGTTCTCGTTATCACTTATATGTGATAGATTTAAAAATCAACACTGTATGCACCATTGCGCACAAAGCGTCATTCAGCGGGAGTACAGGTGACACTTGCTCGCCTCATTTTGCATTTCTGTGCGGTGACGTTCACAGTACTTCTCTGCAAGGCAGCAAAGTGAATGTCGTTTCAGATCTGTCTTGCTCAGTCATGAAGCTGCAGCTGTGGGTCACAGGCGCTGCTTTTCTAAACAGTGTTATTACCGGAGTGAAGACGGTGGCTGAGGTCGGACGCAACTGCTTGGGAATCCGATCTGCTGGCCAACCCTGTGATTTTGCATTTATCGAGATACAGATTCTGACATTTTGTATCATTTAGAACCAGCTGGACCTACCCTGTGATTTTGTATTTATCAAGATGCAGATTTTGACATTTTGTATTTTTTAGAACCAGCTGGACCTAGTAGATGACAGCAATTTTGTTTAAAATTGCATAAGAAGTGTATAGGTTAATTATCTGCCTGACTTAGTGATGAGATTTTGTAAAATGTTACTGGAGATGTTATGAAAAACATTCTAGAAATATGTTTATGACCACCTATTCAATCATTGCTTAAGATTATTTGTAGTACTCACTTTAATAGTCTTGATCTTGATACTTCTGGTAATTTTCTGAAGCAAAAATAACCCATTTTGTCTGATTTTATGCACTTTTTCTCAACTTTCCTCTTAACGCAATGTATTCAATATGTCATACACAGTATAAGAGGCAGAAATTTCGGAAAGTAGTTGAATTTCTTTGGAGTTCTTTTCTCTTTAGTTCAAACACTATTGGTGAGTAATGAAGGGCTGTGGAGACGGTTTAGGGTTAATTAGTCTCAAAGGTAGTGCAGTTCTGAGGACCGCGGTTGGTATAATAAACCACTCTCAGCTCCTAACTGCAGGTCATCGAGACTTTTCTAGACTTAGTCTCTGGAACTGACAAAGAAGAGAGGAAGTCACTGCACCAGGCATTAGAGAAGAGAAAGGCCCAGCTTTCCTGATACAGGCAATAACCCAGTATAGAGTCCGGGTTGCTGGAATATCGTTGTAGGCAGTGTTACCTACTTTCAGTAAACGAGAATAGCGTAGAAGCCAAGGCACTGTTTTACAGAAGAAGCTTGAGAATGCAGAGGTAACAGCAGGGGGGTCTGGGCGGAAGCCTTCGCTGGGAACTGACGGAGGAGCAGAAGGCAGCACGCCTGCTTGCTGAGTGTAGCTACCACTTGTCGGGGGTTCGCCGAGTCTGTGTGGCAGTCTTCCATCCTAGTCTTATCTTGATCCTCGCCCCTGCTGCCCAGCTTTGGTACTGTTAGCCATATCCTGTGGGTAAGGACCGTGAAGTCCAGAGAACTTGCTCAAGCGATGGGCTCCAGACTGGATACATAGTGGCCTGCAGCATACTTCACTCCGGGCAGGCCGACTCTAGCCCATCCTCACCTCACCATTAGGACAGAGCCACTCTGTCCGATGTGTACCCCACTGTTCATGCAGGATGGGAGCAGGGGCTAACGTCAGCAATAAGAGCTGAGTTGACAAACGGTGTCCATGGAGGAGCGAAGGGATCTGTGCCCCAGAGTTGGAGGCAGCCTGATTTTTGCAGCAGTGGAAGGGATATCCTGTAGTACTGGAGGTCCAAACGGAAGGAGGCTCCTGTTCAGGGTCATTTCTCAGAGAAGTGAAGCATAGCCAAGCAAGGCAGTGATGGACTTGTGAGCCAGTCACTAGGACCAAAGGACAGGGACAAAAGCTTCACAAAGCCCCTGCTTCCATCAGTTACCAGCTAAAAACAGGAACGTCTGGAGAAGCAGCCTTTATTAGCCTTCTAGTACACACAGGTGAACGAAAAAAATGTGCTGGCCTCTGTGCTCTGTAAAAGTCACCGGGCTAGATGTTCACGATACAGGGCCATGGGACAGACACAGGCCCTCCTGGCCACACGGTCTAGTGGGAGGGACAGGTGTTCCTTGGCGTGTAAAGCAGTCACATGAAAACATGGAACTGGCAGGGTACAGGTGTCATGGAGCTCTCTGTTGGGGAGACTGAGCTTGTTGATCATGGCGAGGAAGTGTTTATGGAACTGAATCTTTGACTTTGAACTAACGAGTTAATTAAGCAGTGATACTCCCAGGAATTTACACTGGGTGGTGCTGTGACTGGCCGGGTCCCTAGCATTTCCTGTGTCGGAAGCTAACTGCTGTCAGAGGTGGGTCCCTCGGGAGTGAGCTAGGCCTAGGTGAGGCCCTGAGGGCGCACCAGGGGCATTACAGATGAGAAGATCGGAGCGGCTGCCCGTCTGTCTTGCTGTCTGAGCTCCCCACCTGCTGACACAGCAGCAGGCCACCCGATGCCAGGCAGGTGTTGGTGCTAGATTCTTAGGCTTTTCAGCCTCCAAAGCCAAGAGGTAAAGAAAATGCAATTCTTTATAAATTACCTAATCAACTACTTTGCTGTAGCTACAGAAAATGAACTAGAAGGAAAATGTGTATCTTCAAAGAATTTTATGCACGGAATCAATGTGTAGTTTAACATGAAGTCTATACGAGCATGGGATGCCAAGAACACTCCTGCCGTGGTTTCTGAGGTCATAAAATGTCTATCTGAAAAACCCGGATTGCTCCTTCCTCCCTCCCTCCCTCCTTCCCTTCTTTTTCCCCCTTCTTTTCTCTCTTCTTCTCTCTTTCCCTCTTTTTCTCTCTCATTACTACTTATTGGCATGATAGCAGAATATGGAACTACATAAATTTTTATCTTTATACATGTGTTGACAGTACAAATTATAGGGGAGAGTTTGATAATTGCAGGATGCATCTTTCACCCCAACAGATTCTTTTGGGGAATGGTAACTTGGACTCTACATCTGGGAATCCAGAGGATTTTAGCCCAGTATATATAGTTGGATTCTGGACATAGCCCAGTATTTTTCATTTTTAAATTACTTTTAATAAGTAATAACAATGAGATAGTTTCAAAAAATGTTAGTAGGACAGACACAATGATTAACAAAATGCATGTTGTTGTCTTCATAGTAGTTGTTCAGAGTACAAGAGGCAGACATGATAACTTTTCTAAACATTATTGGTACAAATCGTTCTTCTCATTGAACTAAGAGAAAGTAATTGTGCACATATTCTGTAATAGTAGTGGGTTATTGGCAGAACTGATAATGTTGGAAGCTGTTGACTTGAGCCTTTTACAGCTCAGCATATTAATCTGGCTTTGTTTTTTATGTCTCGTGGTTAAACTTTCTGCTCAGTGGCTAAGGCTAAGTGAAAGCAAGACCTATATAACAAAACATGTAACTTTTGTATCTCCCAAGGTCAGTCAAATCCCCTCAGGATTTACCTTAAAACCATGTATAGCATTTTGTAGAACTTTTGTCAGTGTCAGCCATCCAGATGAGTCATGGTCACTGCTTGACCAGTTTGCCCTCTGTGAAAGCCTGAGAGAATGTTTTCTCTTTAGGTGACTCTCCTTAGGCACACTATGCATTGTCAATCTCTTTCCTCTGTGGTACCATAATTTCCTTGAACAGAAAATTTGGGACACCACTGAGTTATATGATGTTACAGTATAGGTTTTCTTATGTCCTGAGTCCTCCCTGACCTGAAAGAGCTAGAGTGAAAATATTGACTATCCTTGTAGCCCTTCTTTTTTTTTTTTTTTCTAATTTTTTGTCTGCAAACTTAAGTTCTTAACCCCCCAGAAGAGAAGCTTAGTGATGCTATTACTCTACAACACAGGTACTTGAGCTTAATATCATTGTCTTTCTGAATATCAAACACCTTAGACTTAACATGGAACTGGTATTTTCCGTCAATCATTGATATTTTAATAAACCCCTACAGAATGTGACCTAAAAAATTAGTTACACATTTTTAGACAGAAATTTAGAAATCTAAGCATATACAAAATTGTAGCAGGTCAATCCTATGGCATTTTTCCTTGTCTCCTATTCTCTTTTATTACCCTTTTTTGTTTTTTTTTTAAACAAACATTTATTTAAGAGAGAGTATGGCAATAATTGAAATTGCATTAGAAACAGTAAACATCTAAAAGACCAGAATGACAGTTATTCCAAGAATGGTTTTAGTCTTACACACTGCTACTCTGAGTATTGAAAACCTGTTGGAGATTCTTAGGACCATTGTCTAATTAATCCTGCACATATAAATACATGGTTTTGTCCCTGCCATATTTCCAAACTTTTCTCTTTGCTCTCTTGTCATTTTTTAATCCTTAAGTTCTTGATTTCCATTCAGCTGTGTTATGCCTTTTCATTTTTATTTCTTCTTTTGAGTTCTTATACTAGGGAGACTATGTGATATTTACACCTGTAGGTCTGGTTTATTTCACTGATATGTTCAAGATACATCAACGTATATATGAAGTCTTCTAGTTTATTATTCTTTATAGCTGAGTACTATTCCATTGTATAAAAATACCACATCTTTTTCAACCAATCTTCAGATGACGGGCATTTTGGTTTTTTCCATGATTTGGCTATCACAAATGGTGCTGCCATGAACATAAGTGCACAGATATCACTATGATATGATGTTTTCAGTTCTTCCGGGAAAATTCCCAGTAGGGGGGGATTGCTGGATTGAATGGGATTTCCAGTCCTAATTTTTAAAGTATCCTCCACAGTGCTTTCCATAATGGTTGCACCAGTCTGCATTCTCACCAGCAATGGAGAAGCATTCCTTTTTCTCCACAGCCTCTCCAACATTTATTGTTAAATGATTTCCTTATGGCAGCCATTCTTTCTGGGGTGAGATGGCATCTAAGTGTTGTTTTAATTTGTATTTCATGGATGGCTAGCAATGTGGAGTATTTCTTCATGTATTTATAGGTTCATAGTATTTCTTCCTCTGAGAAGTGTATCTTCATTTGGATGCCCGTTTCTGAATTAGGGTCTTAGGTTTTTGGGGCCCTAATGTTTTTCAGTTCTTTACAAATTCTAGTCCAGTATGTATAATTGCATTTGATACAAGCATTTTCTCCATTATGCTTATTTAGCTACAATGTTTGTATTATATATCATCATTGTTATGAATATTGGCATATTAGTACTATATAGTATATAGTATATTTCACAAAAGACAATATTTACATTTTTTATGATTTCACTATTTTAGATAAACAATTGAACACACCCAGCAAAATAATTTCTTTATCAGACTAGGATGTGCTGGTAGGCCAAGAGTAAGATACAGGAACTGGTCTGAAGCCATGTGATAGCTGCTATTTGTGCTTCCACAGAGTAGAGGACATCACGGGAGGACTCCAGGGGAAGTTTCTGGATGATTGTAACATTCTTCAACGTTTGCTCATCACTAGCAGTGAGGGAATAGCTGAGTTATGGCAAGGAAAGTGCAGAACATATCTCCACAAATGAATTTTCATTTCAAGTATGAACGAGATATTAAATGATAAAATTAAAGGACTTAGTAATTATTTCTAAGAATTTGATATTCAAAAAAATTGCTCATGCATGACAATGTAGTTTTCAGAAGGTTAAGAGTTTCTGCTACTAAAATTATAGTAAAACTAGCCTAGAAGTGTAGGGCCCCCACCCGCCTTGGTCAGGCGGGGCTCTGTTTGGGTGCCACTCCAGGGAACCCAGCCCGGCTAGTTCATTCCCCAGCCCTGTCCGGGCGGCGATGAACGAGGATGAAAAGCAAAACGTTAGTTTACGTGCAGGAGTCGGGACCTCTGCCCGCAGTGGGCACAGAGCCCTGCGCCTGTGGCGCTCCTGCCTTTGTTCCTGTAGGCTCAGGTGCAAGTAGCCAGAGCAGCAGAAGACTCGTCTTCCTCTCAGGACTGGGCGGTCCATGCCACGCGTGCAGGCGGCTCTCAGCTGTGGTGACTTTGCCGCAGAGCCCACCGCACACCGCCAGGCCTGCGCCCTGCGTTCCTCCTTTGTGCCCCGCAGAGGAGGTCCATTCAGCCTCGGTTCCCTGTACCCAGTCTCCCGCACAAAAGCGCACGCTGCACAGCTGCCAGCCAGGCGGCAGCGTTCCACAGTCAGGCAGCTCTTCTCCCTGCTCGGCCCTTTCCCACCGTGCTCGTGGAACTCCAGAGTGAATTAGCTCTGAGGTTTTCCAGTTATGAGGATGGCAGAGGAAGGACAAAACGCGGTAGGGAAACCCGCAAGCCTTAACTTTTACACTTGCAAGGAATCACGGGAGTTAGAGAGATGATGAGGAGAATGGACACATGCGAACGAAAACCATTTTGGGGGCGCTGCTGTGGTTGAGTCCCGGAGCCATCCACGCTAGGAAGATGGTCTGCCACTGATCGTCTACCATCCCAGCCTCAGCAGCGGTGACCTGAACAGGAACAGTGACCACGGAGCCAACAGTACGAGCTGAGATGACGCGCTGGGTCCAAGGAGTCTAACGTGGCTGTAGAAGGGAGGGAGACTGAACACGAGCAATACACATCTGGGATGAGGGAAAGGAGAAAGGACGGGAAAACACGTACGTACGTATAGATGCAGGACAGCTAAGGCGGTTGCGCTACTCATTTCTGTCAGTGCTTTGAAGGGAGCAGGTAAGGCTTAAAATGTTTGCTTTGACCAAACTGATATGCTGTTGTCTTATCTGAGCAGCTACATTGAAGACAGCGAAGTGCAATGGAACAGCCACTGTTGAATTCTTATCATCTGATTTTTAAAAAATCCTGCATCCTTTCGGATGTCTTATTATTCATTTAACTATTCTCTTGAAAATAAATAAGTAGATGAGTTAATATTTTTTTAAATGGCAGGGTAGCTTGGAAAGTAAGATTGTGTTCTCAGTGTTTGATTTGTGTGACTTTGCATATCTGATTTGAGTAGCTCGAATTAAGGAAGAGACACAAGTAATGTAAACCTCCTCCAACGTGAGTGGGGCAAGGAAGGATCTTATGAATGGTGAGGGGGAAGCCACAGAAGCACACGCGGAAACCTGGGAGCCACAGAAGCACACGTGGAAACCTGGGAGCCACAGAAGCACACGTGGAAACCTGGAAGCCACAGAAGCACACGCGGAAACCTGGAAGCCACAGAAGCACACGCGGAAACCTGGGAGCCACAGAAGCACACGTGGAAACCTGGGAGCCACAGAAGCACACGCGGAAACCTGGGAGCCACAGAAGCACACGTGGAAACCTGAGGCCCACCCAGAACTCCAGGAAAGAATCAATGCTCAGGAGGGGTCCTGCCAGCTGCACATTGAAAAAGCACCATGGATTATTCTCACACCTAGTGGAAGTTCTGAGGAAGATGGGCTGTGTGGGTGGGACAGTAAAAATTTTAAGACATATTATGTAGTTAATGGATTGAAATTCGCACTTAACTTTCTGAGACCCATTTCTGTTAAAATTAATCATGTATGTATCATGCACATTTGCATTGCTGAAATGGTAAAGATCTTTTAAGAAAATTCAAGAGGAATTATGAAAGAAAAAAAATCAATATAGTTTGCATGGTATAAATATAGTAAGTTAATTGGGGAATATAGTTCCTTTCAATCTTTTTTGCTGTCTTCTTTACAAATATGTAGCTTTAGTATTGATATCACTTTATCTCTTGAGTTTCACGTGAATATTACATTATAGTAAACATTCCCATAATATAGTATGGCTTTTAAAATAATGGTTTCTGTGATTAGATAATATTTAAATTGGTAATTATTATTATTTAAAAAATCTTAACATTTTAATGAATTAAAAATATTATTTATTTTATTTTATTTTATTATTTATTTATTTTTTAATTTAATATTTTTATTGTTTAAATTTAACAATGGTTATATTACATATTTTCATCATCAGATCAGTTTAGATTAATACATGTAGGTATATAAGATTGATCAAACAATTAAACATTAACCCTTTTAAATCAACATTACTTTTTTTTTTCCCCTTTCTTTTTTTTGAAAGTTGACATATTGCATATTGTCCTCACAATCGTTCTATAGAGTACAGTGTG
>PVJA010048606.1:0-14102 GCA_004027025.1 Myocastor coypus
GCTGTACTCATGGATGTGTACACAGCCATTTACGGAGTCACTCCCACAGTGAAGCAAGGCAGCCAGATGACACTTCTGGGGAACCTGGAGAACATGGAAGCTCCTTCTCAGAATTCCGCTATCTTCTCAAGTGGTTGCAAAAATGCCTTCCATATATTTTGATTCTGGGTGTCAAACTTCTTATGCAGCATATAACAGGTAGGACATAATAGAACACTGACTTGTTTAATTGCTATATTCAGTGAATTTTCTTTTGTTATTTGTAATCTACTAAGACCTATGCATTTCAGTTATTTTCTGTTGGTTTTTTAAAATGTTTTCTTTTAATTCATGTTATTAGCATATGTAGTCCTCTTTGCCTTTTTTTTCTTTCAATTAACTGAAACTTATTTTCTAACAGGAATTTCTCTTGGAATTGGGCTGCTAACAACTTTTATGTATGCAAACAAAAGCATTGTAAATCAGGTTTTTCTAAGAGTAAGTATAAAAAGAAAACTAAAATCTTATTAACAGATGTATAGAATTATAGAAAAATAATTTTGGAATAGAACTTTGAGACAAGTAGGAATTAATAGGATGTTTTAATATCCAAGATACATTTTATTAACCAGATGACCTGTGATATATTTTGTCCTAATGTGGAATAGTGTTTCCTAATTTCTTTTTTTTTTTTTTTTTGATGTTTGGTTTCTAAAGAAAAAAGGATTAAAAAGAGCTCAGATCATACTATTTGATCTACTTGGGAAATATCTTCATGTTTTCTGAATTAATCTGAACATAAAAGGTAATCAGATCTCATTTAAAACTATAGGTGATAATGCCAGCTGTGGTAATACACACCTGTAATCTCAGCACTTGGGAGGCTGAGGCAGAAGGATCAGTGTGAGTTTGAGACCAGCCTGGGCTACAAACTGAGCTCAAGGCCAGCCTGAACTGCATGAGACCCTGTCTCAAAAAAAGACATAAATAAATAAATAAATAAGTTTAAAATATATAAGTAAAAGGTAGAATTGAATAATGGGTATTGAACCATTTGTTTCTCTTAAAATCAAACTCAAGGAGTTTTTCTGTGATATACAAAGCCTAATCATATAAATTACTGGGAAAACTAGAGACGTTGTAAAATTTTACCTGGAGGCTATTTTAAAGGAAAGACTAAATCTTCATGTATTCTGACCTAGAAGTTAGAATTTATCAAAATAAAACAACTGAATTCATAGTTTAAAACTAGTACAGGTTGATTATCTGAAATGCTTGGTATCAGAAATTACAGAATTTTTAAGATTTTTGTATATGTGGATGTATGTAATAAGATATAGGTATGGGATTTAAATCTAAACACAGAATTCATGTGGTTTGTTTTTTTACATATACCTCATATATATAGCCCAAAAGTAGTTTTTTTTTTTTGTGGTACCAGGGTTCAAACTCACGACCTTGCACTTGCCAGACAGGCACTTGTGCCACAGATCCATCTCCTTCGCCCCCTAAAAGTAGTTTTATACATGTTTTAGGGTGTTCCATGTTTTGAATCCAACGTAAGGTCAGGTGTTGAATTTTCTATTTGGGGCTTCAGGTCAGTGCTCAAATTAGTGGGTTTGGAAGCATTTGACATTTTATATTAGGGTGCTCCACTCATAAAACATCTAATTGTTAGTAATTAAAACTTGACTCTCAGAGCAGGTATAGCAGCACACACCTGTAATCCCAGGTTTGAGAGGCCAAGGCAAGAGGATTATAAATTTAAAAACAGGCTGGGCAACTTAATGAGACCCTGTCTTAAAATAAAAAAGGGCTAGAGCAGTAGTAGCCCAGTAGTAAAGCAATTGTCAGGCATGCAGAAAACCCTGTGTTCACTACTTCCAAAATAAATAAATAGTTAAATGTTTATAAACTAAATCATTTCTCAAATTCTGGTTTTGTGGGAGAAATACAAAAAAGGAAGCTGAAAGGTAAAGGCTGTTTTGAGTGGATCCTTTATGTCAGCTTATAGATTTGGCTTTTTTAAAAAGAATGACTGGTGATGATATATAATTTAGTAGATTTTCTGTATTTTAATTAAGATTAATGTATGAAAACATTTTAAATAAATCAGTCTAAATGAAAAGTTCAATTGTCATTTGAAATCTGGCATAATTCAAAGTAATGGATTATAAAATTATTTATTTTCCAGGAAAGGTCCTCAAAGATTCATTGTGCTTGGTTGCTGGTATTCTTAGCAGGATCTTCTGTTCTTTTATACTATACATTTCAATCCCAGTCACTTTATTACAGGTAAATTACAGTTCTAAGTACCATAGCACTTTGCATATATTTTACAACATATGATACTTGCTATATTGTAGTTCTATGTTTACTGGTCCCTGTATGATTGAAGGCTTTAAGGGAATCAGACTTGGATCCTTAATGTCTTTGCACATACCAGGTGCTCAAATAATGAACTAAGTACTGACCATTACATCATTAGTCTTTTTGTTTCTAGACATAAGAAGGCTCATTAAAAGAATAGGTGGTAAATTTTTGGGTCATAATTCCATCCGGAAGTTTCAGTTTTAATCAGATAGTCCTTATTTCAGTGGAATTGGGGATGCAAATCTAGGATGGGACTTACAGGCAGAGCAGTAAACTCAGATTGGATTGGATAAATGGGTAAAAAGGCAAGAAAGATCTCTGAACCCAGACTTGGTGTTGCAACTATAATTCCAGTACTCTGGGAGCTAAGGCAGAAGGATCACAAGTTTGAGCTCAACGTTGACAACTTAGACTCTGTCTCAGAACAATAAAGCAAGAAAAAAGAAAAAGAAAAAAACCAAGAGCTAGACATAGCTCTCTGAAGACCCCTGGGTTCAACTCCCAGTACCACAAAAACAAAAAAACTTCTGGGTATGTAGTCCAAGCAACTAATATTTTATGGAGCTGGGGAAGGAACTGGTTTTGAAATCAGTTTTGTTTTGAGTAGGTTCAGTATTGAGAGGCTAAGAAGAATTCTTAAAGTGGTCCTAGGTATCCTGAGCCCAGCTTAGACATCAGGGCTATTAATTTTGATATATGGTTGATTATTTATGATTAAATTTTTTGAGAAGGAATTTTTTGGGGGGGCTGGCTCAGGCTGCCTTAAGGGTGGATCTGGGGATTGAACTGGCATCCCCTGTACCTGACTTGGATTGCTGGCGTAAGCGCTTAAACCCCTGAGCTAACCTGAAAGCCTCCAAGATAAATAATTTTTTTTTTCCAGTACCAGAGATTAAACTCAGGACCTTGTTTTCCAAGCAAGCCCTTATTCCACTGTGCTATCTCCTTGGCCCCCTTTTAATTTTTTTTGTTTTTGTTTTGTTTTGTTTAGACAGGGTCTTACTATGCAATTTAGGCTTGCTCTGAACTCTCAGTGATCCTCCTGCCTCAGCTCCTGAGTGCTGGGATTACAGGCATGCGCCACCACACCTGGCTGTGGTTGATACGTATGAAAACTGAAAGACTTGAGACACTAGCCAGGGAAATAGAGCATTCAGTCCTAGATAAGATCACAGATAGAGGACAAACAGCAAGGGCAACAAAAAGAAACCATCATGACATATGAGAACAGCTAAGTGGGAATACTGTTACAAGTCTAGAAGGTGATTTGGGGTTATAGCTCAATGTTAGAGTGTGCCGCCTAGCAGGAGCTGGGTCATAGGTTTGATCCCCAGTACTACAAGAAAAAAAATGTACAATAATTCAGGGTAGTAGACAGAAAAAGAGAGGGCCAGTGAGATAGCTCAGGGACCGCGGTTGGATCCCCAGCACCATATGCTGTGCCAGCTCCACCCCCAGGGCAGGCTGAGCCAGCCATAATAATAAAGTTAAAAAAAAAATTATGTATACAGGATGAATCAGATATTGGTCTTAAGAACCTTCAAAAGGTTCATCATATTGATCATAGCACCACATAACATTAAAACTATGCTTGGAATGCATGTCACTCTTGTCTTTTTGATGTGTACTGCTCCCAGTGTAAACTCAGTTACTGTTATTCTGTCAAGAATATTAGTTGAAAATAAGAGACTGGGCCAAATACCATAGACTTGACAGGCTACAATTTTGTATTTCCTTGAATTTCCAAATATCTGTGTAAAAATTGTGTAACTGCTTATATCACATTGTATGGAACATTATTAGAGTATCAATGATGGTCAGAAAATATCAATTCTAAGGTAAGTTAAAGATGTTTGATATTCAGAAAGCCAGTGATGATAAGCTCAAATACCTATGTTATAGAGTAATAGTATCACAAAGCTTTTCTGCTGGAGGGTTGAGAATGTAAGTTAACAGACCAAAAATTGGAGAAAAAGAAGAGCTATGAGGATAGCCAATATTTTGGCCCTAGCCCTTCAAGGTCAGTAAGGACTCAGGATATAAGAGGACCTGTGCTGTAATATCCTATAACTCAGAAATGTCCCAAATTTTCTGGTCAAGGAGATTATGGGACCTCAGAGGACAGGGATAAATGAACTATAGTGCATCTAAGGAGTCACCCAGAGAAAAACACTCTCTTAGGCTTTCACAGAAAGCAAACTGGCCAAGCAATGGCCGTGACTTGTCCCGAAGGCTGACACTAACAACAGTTCTACAAAGTACTGTATATAGTCCCAAACTTAATCCTGAGGGGATTTGACCTTGGAAGATACAAAAAATGAATGTTTTGTTATACAGGTCTTGCTTTGACTTGCCCTTGATCACCCAGCAAAAAAAAAGCTTAATTACAATGCATGAAACACAGAGCTAGATTGATGAGCTGTAGGAGGCTTCGATCAATAGCCTCCAACATTGCAAGCTTCACTGGTGGTCCACTGCAATTGTAGAACATTGGATTGTGTATGCATCTGCTTCCTCTTAGTTCAAAGAGAATTTCTTTTTTTGTTTTGTTTTCTTAGCAACATCAATAGGAAGGTGGGTCATGCCCACACACTGTGCTCTGTAGAACTATTGTGAGGACAATATGCAATGTGTCAACTGTTAAAAAAAGAAAGGGGAAAAGGAAAAAAAAAAAGTAATGTTTATTGAAAGTGTTAATGTTTAATTGTTTGATCAATCTTATATACCTCTATTAATCTAAACTGATCTGATGATGAAAATATGTAATATAACCATTGTTAAATTTAAATAATGAAAAAATAATATTTTTTTAAAAAGTAGACAGAAAAAGAGAAATAACTTCAGATTTAGCAGTACACAGGAATGTAGTGATCTTGACATAATTCAGTTGAAAAAAGAGACGGAATTCTGACTGGAGTTGGTTAAGGAGAGACTAGCAGATGCCTATTACAATATTGGATTTTTAATTTATAGGTCAGGAAGGTATTAAGCATGATAAACTAGAAAGACTTCTGCCATCATACTTCCTCATATTTACGATGATTTAATCCTCAGCCTTGTACATGCTAAGCAGGCAGCTCTAGGCCTAGACTACATCCCCAACCCCTAGATTTATTTTCCTTCATGAAAGGAAGACTTAAAATGCAGACATTTAAAAAAAACTGTTAAGTTATAGAGCACTTTATCTGGCACGCAAGGGTTGGATCTCTATCATGGGAGAGGGAAAAAAAAGCCCCTTTCAGATGAACAAAATGATGCAGTTTATCAGAACTTTACCGTTATTTTGCTAAATTTATATATTTCACATATGAATGTAAAATAATTATAGAAAACTTAAAATCCTTATCAATATTTTACCTTTGTAGCCGGGTGTGGTGGTGCACGCCGATAATCCCAGTACTTGGGAGGCGGAGGCAGAAGGATCAGTGTGAGTTCGAGACCAGCCTGAGCCACAAAAGTGAGCTCAAGGCCAGCCTGAACTGCATAGCAAGACCCTGTCTCAAAAAGACCCCCCCAAAAAACAAAAAAGGATTTTAAAAATATATATATTTTACCTTTGTAAACTGCTCTGGTAAATTCTGATTTTTTTTTTCTCTTGATAGTTTAATTTTCTTGAATCCTACATTGGATCAATTGAGCTTCTGGGAAGTTCTTTGGATTGTTGGAATTACAGACTTCATTCTGAAATTCTTCTTTATGGGCTTAAAATGCCTTATTTTATTGGTGCCTTCTTTCATCATGCCTTTTAAATCAAAGGTAAGAAACTTTGACTTAACTTTGGGAAGATATTAACAAACCACATTAGTGCTACTTAATTATTGTTTAAATGTAGTTTTTCAGTCTGCTTAATACCATAATTTTAATTACTTTTTCCTTTTTTTGGTACCCAAATCAAACTCAGGACATTGTGCTTGCCAGGCAGGCACTGTGCCATGGAGCTGTATCTCCAGCCCTGTAATTACTTTCATATCCAGCCTGACTACAATGAGCTCAAGAATTTGAATTAAAATATTATGCTATACCTGCTTAGGCAAGCTTAGGCAACTTCAGGGACCATGGTTCCAGCCCTGGCACTATATATATATATATATATATATATATATATATATATGCTATTTAGATAAAATCAGAATTTGCTTTAGAATGATTTAAAAAAAAGTCAATCCCCATAGAGTGAGAAAATACTAAATTAATATTTTCTAGGGCATTAGCAGTTGATAGAGGACTATATGCAGTTATTCAGTATACTATGATACTCAATAAAAACATTAAATTTAAAAAATTTTTTAAAAATAATTAAAAAATAAAAACATTATATTTTCATGCTGGCCAGATAGTTCAGTGGATTAAAGTGACTGCTTAGGCAGACACAGGGACTAGGGTTCAATCCCCAGTGTGCTGTGCCATGCTGTGCCAGCCTCACCCCTGGAGTGTGCTGAGAAGGGTGATTAAGACTGGGCGCAGGCATGGTGATGTGTGCCTGTAATCCCAGTGTTTGGGAAGCTGAAAACAGGAGGATCACTACAAGTCCAGTCTGTGTAGTCAGACCTTGTAGATCCTATACTAAATACATTAAAAAAAATTTAATTTTCATAATCACCAAAAATATTTGTTTATAGTATGTATAAAAAATTTTCAGGGCCCAGCAGGATGGCTTAGTGGTGTAAAGCACCTGCTTAGGAAAGCTTAGGCAGCTGCAGGGACCGCGGTTTGATCACCGGCACCATATGCTGCGCCAGCCCTGCCCTCGGGGCAGGCTGAGTTGGCCATAAAAGTGAGTGAATAAACAAACAAAGGTTCTGAAACAAGAAAAAAGTAAATAAATAAAAATAAAAAATTCTTTAAAAATTTTTTTTTCACTCATTCCTTAGAAACTGGAAACCATAGTGACTGTAATATATGAGAACCAGTCATGATTACTATTTGTACTACTGTATCATATATTCATGATATTGTCTGTTGTTATTTGTACTGTGCACTTAAGTGGCTTGGGTAGCTCTGTTTTCTTTTTCCTTTTTAGGGTTACTGGTATATGCTTTTAGAAGAATTATGTCAGTATTACCGAACATTTGTTCCCATACCAGTTTGGTTTCGCTACCTTATAAGCTATGGGGAGTTGGGTAATGTAACTAGGTGGAGTCTTGGGATATTGCTCGCTTTACTCTACCTCATACTAAAAGTAAGTGACATTATAAGTCTTGTTATTATGTAATGATCCATGTAATGATTATTGATTTTACCTACTGTACTACTAATACTGTTTCTCTTAGAGGTCTCCCCATCCCTTTTTGTGGTGATGGGGATTGAATTTAGGGCCTTGCATATGTTACATAAATGCTTATCATTCCCACCCCTTTTTATTTTGAGGCATGATCTCATTAAATTGCCCAGTCTAACCTTAAATTTGTAATCCTGCTTCAGCCTCTCAAGTAACTGGATTACAGATACGCTCAACTGATCTGTATTTTTTTTCCTTTGGCTGGCTCAGGCAACTCAAGGGCGGGTCTGGTACATCATGTGGAGCTGGGGATCAAACCATGGTCCCCTGCACCTGACTGGGTTTGCCTAAGCAGGGGCTGGAACAACTGAGCTAACCTGCAAGCCCCCTTCTTAACTGATTTAGTTTATCTTTATGTTCAATTTGGAGTTGTAGCATGTTTTATATGTTTTAATATGGAGAACTGGATATGGTGACATGTGCCTATAATTTGAGCTGTTTCAGTGACTGAGGTAAGAAGACAGTGAGTTCAACATCTTAGTCAACAAAGACAGATATGGTCTTCAAGACAGCCGGGTGTAGCACATGCCTGCAATTACAGTATTCAAGGGGCGCTGAGGTAGAATCACATGTTTGGCCACAGCCTGGGCAATTTAGCACGACTATATCAAAATGAAAAAGGGCTGAAGATACAGCTTTGTGCAGAAGCCCCGAGTTCCACTGTCAGTACTTGCCCCCCCCACACACACAATACAGATGTTGTGGTTCTTGGTTTTTGTTAGGAACCTCCACATCACATGGATTATTTAAGGAAGATAGATGAAGGAGAATAGAACATAACCATTTTTCATTTTCTTTTTTTTTTTGTGGTCCCAGGGATCGAACTCAGGACCTTGTGCTTGCCAGGCAAGCACTTACTCCACTGCGTGATCTCCCCAGCCGAACATAACCATTTTCAACAGTATTTGCCATACACATGATTCTTAAAGAAGTGAATCAGATTAAGTTGCTTTGTCTTTGAATAGGTTTGTCTTTATCAGATTGTAAGTGGTAGGTTAAACTGGCTAAGAGTTAGCTCAAGGCCGGGTATGGTAGCATAGACCTTCAAGAGGCTAATGCAGGAGGATTATTCCAAGTTTGAGACCATCCTGGGCTACAAAGTGAGCTCAAGGCCAGTCTGAACTACATAGCAAGATCCTATCTCAAAAAGACAAAAAACCAAAACATAAAGCCCTCAAATCTGAAAATTCAATATTCTACAATTAGACTTGAAGTTGTGCATGAAGCATTAATATTTGATGTAACAAAACTTGTGTTTGGGTTTAGCAGATAGGATTCTTAGGACTAATTATCTATCATTTCTTCTTTCAGCTTTTGGACTTTTATGGACATTTGAGAACTTTCAGACAGGTTTTACGTATATTTTTTACACGACCAGTAAGTATTTTTTACCAACTAAAGTATGAATTCCATGAGATGATCTTTTGCACATTACACTTACCTACTGTTACAGTGCTTTATGTATTAGAGTGTCTATCATCTCAAATCATGTGATTTTTAAAGGATTTCTTACACTGTATTTTTCCATGAACTTATTCCTTTTCCTTATTAAAACCACAAGTGGTAGGTTTGTATACTTCCATTAACTAACTATATAATTTCTAAGAAAATGTTTCCACTGTTATTGTGTTGAGGAAAGCTCATTACCAAAAATTGTGCCCCTTGCAGTTTTCTTACTGGAATAAATTTCCCTATTACTCAATTCTATATGCACAAATCAGTTAATAGCATGAATTTTAGTAACTGAGATTCCAATGTTGATTATAAACTTAATTATGTGATGCTGTTGATGTCATACATTGCCACAAAAAGGTGTTGTAGAAAAGGCTGATTTTAGTAGTTAGTAGCTTCAGAGCTATTAAAAGCTGTTCAGCATAAATATCTGCAGCTACTAAAAGTAATCACAGATTTCAGTGTTTGATCTTCAGCTTTGCAATTCATAAAGTCCCTAAGCAGTCCTTTGCTTCAGGCTTCATGCATCTGACTTACAAAAATGCCAACCTAATAATACACTATTAAAAAAGGATTGTTTATAAGTAATCCAGACTGACCATCTTTCTTCATCTCTGACCTCTTTCCCTGCCTTTACTGTAGTACTAGGGATTGGATCCAGCCCCTTCACACTAAGCTTCATCATATGCCCTTGGTAAACATTTTATTTTGCCCTAGGGTCTTGCTAAAGTTGCTAAATTAACCAGGCTTGGCTGGACCTTTGTGATCCTCCTGCCTCAGCTTCCTGTAACGCTAGGATTACAGGCATGCATGACCTGACTCAGGACACCTGCTCTTTAAGAAACAAGTTGTTTTTTTTTGTTTTTTTTGTGGGACCAGGGTTCGAACTCATGACCTTGTACTTGCCCAGCAGGCACTTGTGCCTCAGAGCTATCTCCCCAGCCCCTTAAGAAACAAGTTTTGCTTAACCTCAATACATACTCTTGGGCCGGCAAGATATCTCAGTGGTCTAAAGCACCTACTTAGGCAAGCGTAGGCAAATGCAGGGGCCACAGTTCTATCCCTGGCACCACTTGCTGCACAAGCCCCACCCCCAGGGCAGGCTGAGCCAGCCATAAAATAAAGTTTAAAAAAAAAAAAAAAAAACATACTCTTTGTTTAGAAAAGAAACCACATGTAATCCCAGCACTCGGGAGGCTGAGGCAGGAGGATTGGTGCAAGTTCGAGACCAGCCTGGGCTACAAAAGTGAGCTCAAGGCCAGCCTCAACTGCATAGCGAAACCCTGTCTCAAAAAGACAAAAAAAAGAAAAAAACAAGAAAAGAAACCACAAAGGGCCATCAAGATAGCTTGGCAGACTAAGCACCTGCTTATGCAAGCATAGGGACCATAGTTTGATCCCCAGCATGCCACAAAGGCCCCACCTCTGGGTATGCTGAGCCAGCCCGAGTCTAGGTGTGGTGGTACATGCCTGTAATCCCAGCGCTGAGGTGGGTAAAAATAGGAGGACTGCTGTGAGTCTAAGCTGCATTGTAAGACACTGCACCAAATACATAAGAACAAAAGAATTAAAGGTTAGCCTTACTCAAATTAATTCACTAGATTATTATATAACCATCACACATTTTACTATAATTTATTAATGTTTATGCTGAAATACCCTGAAAAAAATGCTCCATGGGCTGGGTTGGGCTCCATGGCATATTATTAAACATGAAGGAAAAAAAAAGCTGAGGGGAATGCTCTCAGAAACAAAGTACTAGGGGATATAGCTCAGCAGCACAGTGCTGAGGTTGTTAGTTTCATTCCCAGTGCCAAAAAGATTAAAAAAAAAAAAAAAAAAAAGCACTGCATAGCTATCAGTCATTGACACTTTTATTCCCTAGTCTTCCTGAGGTATCTATCCCAAAAATGTAATTCATCACCATCAGGGTATGTCTTCACTTGAAGGGTGAAATGTAAGACAAGTGATAGGATAAAAGCTGTTCCACATCTGCAGAAACAGTACTAAGGTTGGGGTCATCCAACAAACTCCTGACCTAATTCTGAAACTTTTAGTGTAGTTGGTACAGGATCTACAGGGTCTACAGATTGTCACTATATAGACTGGACGTGTAGTGATTCTCCCAAGTCCTAGGATTACTGGCGCTTGTGCCACCACACCCAATCTGTCTTGTCTCAGGGCATGCGGGTTAGCTCAGTTGTTTAAGCTTGGGCAAACCCAGTCAGGCACAGAAGACCTTGATTGGATCCCCAGCTCCACATGCCTTACCAGACTGCCCTTAGGCAGCCTGAGTCAGCCCAAACAAATCCTTTTCAATTGTGCCCCAGGGACAGGGCCAGCATGGCACTCCAGGGATCAAATCCCTAAGCAGGCACTTTAATTCTGCTGAGCTGCCTGGGCAGCCCTTAAAACTTCGAACATCTCAAAAAATTTAATTTAATTTTTATTTAATGTTCTTGTGGTACCGGGGATTGAACTCAGGACCTTGCACTTGCCAGGCGAGCATTTATTGTACTAAGCCATCTCTCTGGCCCCAGAAAATTGAATTTTCAATTTTGTGTGTGTGTGGTAAGATAGCACCTGGCTTTGTGGTTCAGGCTGGCCTTGAACTCATAGTAATCCTCTGCCTCAGCCTCTCTGAGGCACTGGGATTACAGATGCATGCCATCACACCTGGCAAACTTTAATATTTTTATCCCTTGAGGCCTTGTCATGCCTAGACATTTAGTGCAAGAACTGTTAAATCGTGGTTTACCTGCTCTCATTTTCTCCATCATTTATACAGAAACCTGATCCCATTTGTAACATTTTGATCCTTCTAAATTTCCCTGAGTGATTTTAACTGTCAGATCTAGAATAGGTCCTGCTGAATTTGGTGATTTTTAAGAAGTTAAGAGAGACCAGAAACTCTTGTAGTACATTAGAATACAAAATTCAAAAAACACCAGTAGCAGAGCATGGTGTACAAAGACAGTCTGGGCTGGTGAGCTGAAGGACACTGCCTGAGCTAGAGAGAAACCCTGCCTTAAACGGGCCGGGGAGATAGCTCTGTGGCACAAGTGCCTGCCTGGCAAATGCAAGGTCTTGAGTTTGAACCCCAGTCCTGCAAAAAAAAAAAAAAGATAAAAATTGCATTCTTGTTAATTTAGGTTTTTTGTTTGTCTTTTTGAGACAGGGTCTCACTATGCAGTTCAGGCTGACCTTGAGCTCACTTTTATGGCCCAGGCTGGTCTGGAACTCGCACTGATCCTTCTGCCTCAGCCTCCCAAGTGCTGGGATTACAGGCATGCACCACCACATCTGGCTTGTTAATTTAGTTTTGATAGTAGTTATCCTATCCCAATGATATCTTGTGTTAGTTTCTTTGTAAATTTTGCTTTACCCATCTTTCACTGTGTTAAATGTTCTGGGTTTTGTTATAACTGGAGGTAATTCTTTTTTAATTGGTATCAGACTGTTCACTGGTTCTGAAACCTTTATATCAAATTCACCTATAAGACCTTTCAGGAAATAGATTCCTGGGCCAGGCATGGTGGCACATACATGTAACCTCAGCACTCGGAAGGCTGAGGCAAGGCTAGCGAGATAGCTTGGTGGTCTAAAGCACCTGCTTAAGCAACTGTAGAGACCACAGTTCAATCCCCGGCACCACATGCTGCGCCAGCCCCACGCCCAGGGTAGGCTGACCAGGCATAACATAAAGTTTTAAAAAAAAAAGGCTGAGGTAGGAGAATTGCTATAAATTCAAGGCAGTCAGAAATGCATAGCAAAACTCTTGTCTCAAAAAGGTAGAAAAGGATGGATGGGTAGATTCCTAAGCCATACCCTAAATGTCTGGGTCTACCGAATGAAATGTCCAGTGTGGAACACAGTGCTTTTTTGTTGTTACACCCTGTACTTGGGATTGACCCTGGAGACCTCACTCGTTTAGCAAGAGTTCTATCATCTAAAGCAAGCTTTTCACATGACTTACATTTAACTGGTTATAGTCCAGATTGACTTTATAAACTGCTGGCATAGGTAGTAAGTGGGCTTAGTTTGGTAATCCTGGATAATGGCATACATAGATATATAGCTATAATATTTAGTCATATTTCAGATTGTCTTTTAAGCCACTATGTGTTGAATTTGAAGTATTGTATCATTTGGGAGTCCAAAGTCTTTTATAGTCCTATTATGAACTACTTAATGATATTACCTAGAGGTAGTCAAGTGTGGTTCCCCTATGAATTTTGTATCCTATGGGAATGTTTTGAAATGCTGGGTTCCAGGGAGATTTGAGAAGTACAAAGTATGTATCTGAGAAACCGGAAAAAAATTTATATCTGAATGCAACTTACGTTCATAGAGTTACGGAGTAGCTGCCAGCAAAAGACAGTGTTCGGATGTGGATGACATTTGTTCAATATGTCAAGCTGAATTTCAGAAGCCAGTTCTTCTCATCTGCCAGGTAATTATATTTTTAAGCAAATAGAATATAGCACTTTACTATCACTTACACCACATTTACGTTTTTTTTTTTTTTTTTTTTTTTTTTTTTCACATTTACGTTATACAGAAAAAAATCCACAGTATTTAGAAGGCAGCATTTGGAGTACAGGACATAATGATATTCATAATTGGTTGAATCACTAAATCCTAGTCTTTATAATCTGATATTCTTATGCAGAAAAGTACTGTTAAATTAACTTTATTGGTACATTTTAGATATATGATCATACTGATCATCACAGAGGGGTGTGTTAAGGTAAAAACAGTTCGAACTGGCAGAGATAGCAAAGTGATTGGAAAACATGCCTTTTAAAAATAACAGGATTGGGTCAAGGAGATTATGGGACCTCAGAGGAAAGGGATGAATGAACTGTGGTGCGTCTAAGGAGAGTCACCCAGAGAAAAACATTCTCTCAGGCTTTCACAGAAAGCAAAATGGCCAAGCAATGGCCGTGACTTGTCCCGAAGGCTGACACTAACAACAGTTCTACAAAGTACTGCCTATGGTCCCAAACTTAATCCTGAG
>PVJA010048607.1:0-14099 GCA_004027025.1 Myocastor coypus
TTTCTTATTTATTTATTTATTTATTTCTTGCTTCAGAACCTTTGTTTGTTCATTCACTCATTTTTATGGCCGGCTCAGCCCGTCCCGAGGGCAGGGCTGGTGCAGCATGTGGTGCCGGGGATCGAACCGTGGTCCCTGAAGCCACCCAAGCTTTCCCAAGCAGCCGCTTTAGACCACTGAGCCATCCCGCCAGGCCCCTGTTTGTAAGATCTTGAGTCCTACTTATGAAGTGCTGCCCTCATGACTTAATTTCCAGGTCCTTCTGTTCATCTCACCATATTGGGGATCAGGTTTGAACATTCAGATCACAGCAGGGAGAAAGTAATCATTAATGATGAGCAGTAGCCCCCTGAAACCAGCCTACCTTGGTTGAAACCCCACCCCTGCCTTTCGTGTGCTGTGTGGCTGCTGGCAGCTTCCTAACCTCTCTGTGTCCCAGGCTCCTTACCTGGAAGGTGGGATCATAATGGGCCTCAGTTCACAGAACTGTCAGTGTGTGGAGGGCTCCACACAGCACACTCAGGACATTTCGGCTGAGGCTGCTATGTGGGACACAGGGCAGGCAAGAGGGACACCCCATTTGTCTGACCACTACCTAGGTGGGCAGAGCCCACGGCAGCCACAGCCTCCCCAGGCCTGTTGTTTCCTCAGGTGCAGCTTGCTCCTGCCAAGAAGGCCCTGGAGGGCAGGGCCTGAGCATGCTCACTTGTGCCCCTCCAGTCCAGCCCGGGGCCGCTTGCAGGACCAGCACTCTGCAGATGCTGGGAGGGCCACAAGGGAGAGGGGATGGGCAGGTGTGTGATTAGAGGTGACATTAGCTGCCATCTACTCTTTTGGCCCCGGTTAGGTGGGGAGGAACAGCTCTTCGACCTCTGGTCTATGGTAAACCATCCACTTGCTCCCTGGCCCCCCTGTGAGAGGTGACGGATGTGCCATGAAGGGGTCCATTTGTCCTCTGCAATGCAGCAGAGGACACCATAGGTGAGCGGTGGCAGGCTGTCCCCAGCCTGTAATCCTTGGCGTGGACTCCTGTTGGCCACCCTGTGGGCTGAACAGGTAGGAGAGGAGCCTGTCCCACCCTTGCCCTCGGCCCTCCCACTCCATAGCCTCTGTTCCCAGGGCTCATGCTGGCTTCCAGAATGTGAGTAGGTTTATCACGTTTGCTACTTAGGTGACCCAGTTCCCAGAGGAATATGGGTCTCTTTCTGGAATTTCAGTTTGCAGTATGTATACAGGGATGACACCCTGCTGGGAAAGGGAGCTTCCCACCATCTACCCCCAGGTGACCCCAGAAAGCGGCCTGCTTCTTGCCTGTGGGAATGAGGGCCTGACGACACTATGGGCAGAGAGCAGGGGCCAGGGCGAGGTGTCCTGATTCTCCCTGGAGGAGACTGCTCAGATTTTCCTGGGAGCAGGCAGTGTGAGGAAACTGAGCAACTGTCAGATATCTGCTGCTGCGTAACAAAACAGCCTAAATTAGCGAAGCACCAAACAGCAGCACTGCCCTTCCTCCTAGCTCCGTAGGTTGGCTGGTGGTCCTTCTCCTGGCTGCCCCTTGGCTTTCTCCCGAGGCTGCAGCAAGCTGGATCATGCACCAGCATGGGGCCTGCTGTTGGCAGGTGGCCTCAGTTTCCTCCTCTGTGGCCTTCTTCTCCTCCTCAGCAGCAGACTGGCTCCTGCTCGGCATTGCAGGGCAGCGTTCCAGGAGGTGAAAGGCAGAAGCTGCACTAATTCAGGCTGCCCTTGGGAGTTGCATGGTAGTGCTCTTGGGCATCTTGTTGGCAAAGCAAGCCATAAGACCAGAGGAGAGGGGCTGGGGAGATAGCTCATGGCACAAATCCCTGCCTGGCCAGTGCAAGGTCATGACTTTAAACTCCAGTCCTGGAAAAAAAAAAAAAAAAAAAAAAAAGACCAGAGGAGAGAGAGGAGAGGGCTTCTCAGGAGGGGGTTTGGACTCTGCCTCTGCAGGCGAAGAGCAGCCACGTCTATGAGGGGAGACTATGTGCAAGGGCCAGAGGGGTGGTGGCAACCATCTTTTTTTTTTTAATCTTTATTTATTTATTTTACTTTTTTTTTTTCTCTCTTTGTTTATTTATTTATTTTTATGGCTGGCGCAGCATGTGGTGCTGGTGATCGAACCGCAGTCCCTGCAGCTGCCTGCAGGCACTTTAGACCACTGAGCCATCCTGCCAGGCCCCTTATTTTTTTATTTATTTATGTTATGGCTGGCTCAGCCTGCCCTGGGGTTGGGGTTGGTGCAGCATGTGGAGCCAGGGATTGAACTGCAGTCCCTGTGGTTGCCTAAGCTTGCCTAAGCAGGCGCTTTAGACCACTGAACCATCTCGCTGGCCCAATTGTCTTTTTTTTTAATGGCTGGCTCAGCCTGCCCTGGGGGCGGGGCTGGCACACCATGTGGCGCTGAGGATTGAACTGTGGTCCCTGCTGCTGACTAAGTGTTCCTAAGCAGGCACTTTAGAGCATTGAGCCAACCCCCCAGCCCCATGGCTACCATCTTTGCAAACAATATTCTTCTAGGCTGGCTTAGGTAAAGAGCTTGATGCCTCTGAGCCTTGGTTTCTGACTCTGTAAGGTGAATGGTTTTGGTAGCTAGAAATCATACATTCAAAGGAGTGTCACAGTGCCTAGGACTATCAATGGTGGCGTGTACTCTTATCTCTGCTCATGTTTTAGAGTGAAAGAGGAGGCTGCAGAGGAAAAACAGCAGGTCAGCCTGCTGACCCCTGGGTACCCCTCGTGGTCACTTTCTCTTGCTTCCCAGAGGGCTGACCCCCTGGAGCCCGGCTCCTGGGTGCTGGTGGATTTTCAGCCCTGGGGCCTGTCTGGTCTTGCAGTCCCTCCTCCTCCATCCCCCCAGCTGTGCCTCGCTGTCTGCCCTGGATTAATAGCTTATTTATGATACGGAATAAAAGCCAGACATCACCTCACTACTGCTGCTATGGTACTGAGCAGCCTCCCCTTCCAGTGAGGGCTGGTTTTTCCTTCCTCAGCAGTGGCTGGAAGGAAGACAGCCTGGGGATGGCCTATGGTGGGCTGGTGTGTGGAGGGGTTGTGCATGTAGGGTAGGTCCTGGCCTTAGGCAGGGCTGCAGAGAGGTCCAGCCCAGGTGGGCTCTTGAGCACCCAAGGAATTTCCCAGTTTCCAGGCTCTGCTGGGGAAAGCCATCTGTAAGCTCAGTGTGTGGGCCTTGCCCGCCTGCAAAGCCCTCAAAAACAGAAGCCCTGGAAGACATTCACATGGTACTTTGAGCTCAGCAACCTAGGAGCTGCCTGCCACACGCACGTGGGTGACTTGGGCTGCTTCTGCCTTGAGCACCTCCAGTGGTGAGTCTCAGCCCACCGTAGTCCGTCCCCACCCTCTACCCTGACCTTGGTCAGACTGGGGACAGCTGTTGCTAGAGGGGCTCTAGGGGCCTCCACATCCTTCTTCATTGCCAGTAAGGGTAGCTAAGCTCAGGAGAGGACAGGGAGTCATAGTCACCCAGCAGGCTGTGAATGTCCCATTATGGTCCACATTCCTCCCATCCCAGGGATCTGTCATGAATCCAAAGAAGAGGACCAAGGGTCTGTAAGCCATGACTCAAGCCAATAGCCACAAGATATCCCATGACACGGTTGCCATGGCAACAGCTTCAGCATGATGAAGTTGAAATCAGTTGGTTCTTGGGGGGTCATCCTGGGACCCAGGGCCTGTAGGATAAGATGGCGAAGCAGGTTTTTCTGAGGCTTCCACTGTGACATGGGTTGTTAACTATCATTATATCATTATCTTCTCTAAAATTTGGGAAGGCAACTAAGAAAACATTGATGTCAGTAGCCCAGTTTGAAGTCCAGATGAACATTCTAGTGCTTCTCAGACACAAGTTACCAGGATCCATTCTCAAAGTATTAGAAGGGTAAAGGACAGCTTTTGCCCCCAAGGCTGCTCTGCTTTCATTGACACGGCTGGGGGAACCCTAGTTGGGCTTCTTTGGAGAAAGGGCTGGAGATAAGGTTTTCTGTCAGGCACTGCTGTTCCCAGTGTGAACACTGCTCCCCACAGCTTGCTGAATGTCTCTATTGCTTTTGCAGTGAAGCCAGCGACATAGTTACACCTCTCCTCTGTCCTGACAAAACTTGATCAAGCCACCCTGATGTCAGCCTCAGCTTCTCCAGTCTTGCAGACTGCTGGCAAGAGCTCTTGGATCACTGTCACTGATGTCCCTGGGTGGGGACACTCAGTGAAGCATGCCATCCCCTGGCCCTCAGCTACATGTGAGGAAAGCTGATGTCTCATAAGGACCACCTGGCCAGGGAGCCTATGAAAGGCTTGGCCTCAAGGTGCCTATTCCAGGTGACTTTGTGACAAAGTGGGTAGCTGGTGTGTTCAGTTCTGGTTCCCCTGAAGCTGGTCTGGAAGAAGGATAGGCCTGGTTAGGACCTTGGCACATGCTAAGAACCCCCAAGGGCACAGAAAAAGGGGTAAGGATGGGTGACTGCTGGGGTGTGCTAGAAGGGCATTCTGGGGACGCCCACAGTGGGGCAAAGGTGTGGAGGCCCCAGGAGCATGCAGTTTCTGGTGTAAGGTAGGCCTGCAAGGCTCCTGGGTGGGAATATGATTGCTAGTCATTCTGAAAGGGAAATGAAGAGCACAGAAGGGGCAATAAGGGCTGCGGGCGCATAGCTTCTCCCACTGGGTGCTCTTGCCTGTAGCCTGCTAGCCTGTGGTGGCGGCACAATCCTCTTAGCATAATGTTCCTATCCTCTGAGGACACGTAGCAACCCTGGGTGAGCAGCCAGCTGGGCCCACTCCTGGGCCTCCCCAAGGCTCTCTGCAGGCCTCACTCCCTAGCTTCCTCAGCCTTTGCTCAGCTCAGCTCGAATGCCTCCTTCCCGGACTCTTGAACTTAGAAAATCAACTTCCGGCTCTGTGTTCTGCTTTGTTTCCCACATAACGCTTTCTGCTTGGGAGGCCCTGGTGCTGCTTGCCCATTGCCTGGCTCGCCCCAAAGTAAGACAGTGGCTCCAGGCAAGGAGGAAGTTTTGGCTGCATCCCAGCACCTAGGCCTGGGCTTGCATAGTTGCTTTGATGAATGAATGAATGAATGGATGGATGGATGGATGGATGGATGGATGAGTGAATGGTGTTTGCAAGGAGCAACACCCATACGCTGTGCAGGGAGTGGACTTGGTCTACACGCTGCTGTTCTGATCTCTGAGGGGCAGCTTTGGAGGTGTGTGAGCTGTGAAAGCTGGGAATGTGTGCGAGTGGTGGGTCCCTGGCAAGACCAGCAGCGCTGCATCTGCCTCCACCCCCGCCCCCTGTGTGGAGGAGACTGGGTATGCCTGGAGGGTCATCCTGCGGGGCTACAGCGGGGTGGCACGGGGGCTCAGGGCCCGGAGCCACAACCCTGCATTCTCCCGTGCTCACCTGCTCTTTAGGAACCTCCTCCTCCTCCTCGACCACCACCCCATCTGTCGTTTGTTGCTGTGGACCTGAGCACGCGTGGGGCTCAGTGATAGACATTCACGCACGTGATTTCACGCAGCAGAGGTGTGGCTTGCATCCAGCCACGGCAGTACACATCTGGGCCAGGCTGCTGTAGGGCTGGGTCACTGGGGAGCCCAGGCTGGCTGGGACAGGGACTCTGGGACTCTCTTTTGGGTTGTCTGCACGTTTATCTGGCACTGCCCCACTGTCTGCTGGCTGGCAGCGGGGCATGGGGCTGAGCGAGTAGGATCTCTGCAGGGAGCTGCTCCTCAGCTTGGGGCCTGGCAGCCACGCTGTCTTCTGGCACTTGAAGGCTGCTTCCTGTCTCCTCGTCCTGAAGCCACAGTCGCTGCCAGGACCTGGGGCCAAGGAGTGGGCCAGGCAGAGCTCCCACTCAAGCATGGTGGGCTGTGGTAGTGATGGGGGTGGGAAGGCAGGAGCTTCTGAGCCATGCAGCTCCTGGGCACTGGGGAATGGAAACTGGGGTGGCTGTGGCCCTGAAAAATCTGTCCTGACCCTGGCTGGGCTCCTGGGCAGGGTGTGCTCGGAAACACGCCTCTGAGCACTTGCAGGAGTGAGAGCCCACCCTGCCTCTGCTCGGTGGCCTGGCTCTGGGGTGTGGAGGTGGTGGTAGAACTAAGTGACCCCTCTCCATTAGGAGCCAGCTTTGGAAGACCTGCCCCACTTAGTCCTAGCTGGTGCTGGAGAGAGTTAGTTACTACCTTTGTCATGATTACCAAAAGCATCTGCAGAGAGGTGCTACTAATTGTCCTCCCTCTGCATCACAGACTTACCACTTGGGTAGTGGTGTCCTCGTTGACTGGCCTTTGGCCACCTACAGACTACAGTCCCTTCCCCTGCAGAACCTCACTGTGCTTGGGACAGTCGTGGCAAATTATTCTTTGCTCACAGAGGAGCGTACCTTGCAGAGCGGCCCTGAGACAGCACGAAGGCACAGAGTGCCCCTGATCTGGAGGGTCCAGCTCACACAGCCAGGGAGAGGGTCTCCAGGGTGTGTCCAGTAGCTCTGCACATTCCTGTGCATCATTAATGAGCATGCAGGCTTGGGGACCAGTCACCACAGCGGCTTCTGGAATACTGTGTTTGACAGTGGCACTGGGTCAGGCCATGGGGGACCCGAAGGCCTGACCAAGGAAGAGAGGGAGGAGACATCTCCCACCTCCTGCGGGCCAGGCCCCTGAAGCAGCAGTCTAGGTCCTTATTTTACCTCATCCTCCCAACCCTTAGGCTTTGGAGATAGAAGCTGAGGCTTAGAGGGCTGCTGTCATCCAGGGTGGGGCCCTGGGTATCTGAATCCTGAGTGCAGTCTCTCCATCAATGGCAGGAAAGTCAAGTGACAGAGGGTGTGTGTGTATGACAATGTTGGTGCTTTAGCTCACTCCCAGAAAGGGCCACATGCTAAGTAACGGCTTGGTCCTGGTGTAGGGGGCGGAACTAGGAGGCGGGACCTGGTGGAAGGAAATGAGGTCACGGGCGCATGGCCTTGCCCTGCCTTCTTCCTCATTTCCTCTCTACAACACTGTGATGCTCTGCCTCACTGCAAGTCCCCATTAAAAAGGAGCCAGGTGACCATGGACTGCAACTGAAACTGAAACTGAGCCAAAATAAATCTTTTTTGTTTTTAAGTTTATTATCTCAAGTATTTTGTCACAGTGACGGAAACCAAACAGTTTGCTTCCTCCTTTTTAAGCTGTTTTAGAGAGGAGCTGTGTAATCATCACCTGCTTATTGTGGGCGGACTTTCTGAGCAGAATGAGCTTTCCTTTTGAGAGAAGGAAACCATAGAAAAGCTAAGTAACACCTACAAGTTTAAAGAGAAGGAAGTTGTGTATGGCTTTCCTGCCCAGAAAGAACTCCCTAACAGCCGGGAATGTTTCCACCCCACCTTTTATCTGCATAGGTTCTTTTTCACCTTTAGAATCACCTCTTACCCGATTTTTCCCTGAGGTGCTCGACACCTGGTATTTCCCTGCTGGGAATACTGTGCCACTTACTGAGCAGGTCAAATCCAGGTCGCAGTGAGCCAGGAGTCAGGAACAAACCTGCCCATGGGTCTGCATGTGGTTCCTAGTCCTGAGCCCACTTCCTTCCTGAGCCACTGGTGCTCCCAGGTGTGTTGGGACCGTGACCACGATAATGACGGCATCAAATGTACTTACGTGGCCCTGTTTGGCTGCGTGGTTGGGATCACTGTAGGTTTCCTAGGTATATCACTTATCTCAGAGCATCTCCATAAGAGAGGTGCTGTTAGAGTTCCAAAGCACATGGATGCCAAGTCACTGGCCATAGTGACGTGACTTGAGAATGCCTGAGCCAGGATTTGAACCTAAGGACTTGCTGGCTCTGGGGTCTCTTCATTTGCCTACCACACCCATAACCACCGTCCTGCTTCCTCCCTGAGAAAGACTGATGCTGCAGACGCGCTGTGCGCAGTGAGCTCTCAGCTGCTTTTCGCACAGAGCTCCTGGGTCTGTAGCATCAGGGCCTGGGAGCTGAGGGCCCTTGGTCTTCCCAGGTAACCATGTGCTGCTGGTAGGAGCTCTCACTCCACCCTTTGGGCTGTTCTGGGGGTTCTCATGCTGCCCCTGTGGGGCGTGGCAGAATGGTCCAGTTGAATGCAAGCCTGGATGGTTCGGGCCGCATCCTCCAGGGCTCTGTGCTCCTGTCTGTCCCCAAGGCTGTGCAGTGTGGGTGAATCAGCTTGAAGACTTTCCTTGGCGTGGGCCAGGGCCCTGGCTGCCCAGCCTCCAGCAGAGCTCCTGCGGTTGGTTCTGCATCAGGTTTGAATTATGCAGAATCTCAGCGTCTGCCGGCGTTCATCTGAGCCATGCTGACTCATGCTGGGTGGCAGCCTGGTGCCTCTCTCTCTCTGTGCGTAGCATCATTTTTATGAACAGCCTTGTTAGATATAATTCACATAGCCATATAATTCACCCGTGGAAAGTATAAAATTCAGGGGTATTTATTAAATTCAGGGATGTACATGTAACTGTCACCACAGCCAATTTTAGAAGATTTTCATCACCTCACACACAAAAAAATGTGTGCCCTTTACTCATTCTTTTCCCAAATCTGGCTCCCACGAATCTATTTTCTTTTTCTATGGAGTTCCCCATTGGGCATAGCTCATTTGCATGCACGCACGTAATACACGGTCTTTTCTGTCCCACTGCTCTGACTTGGCACAACGTTCTCCAGACTCACCCATCCTGTAGCGTTATCACGTTGGCCGGATAGTACTTCACTGTACGCATATGCCGTTCTTCTGTTGGTGGGCATTCGGGTTGTTTCTACCTTGTAGCTATTAGGAATAATGCTTCTATAAATATCCATCTATAAATTTTTTTTAATTGTGCAAAACTGGAAATTGAATTCAGGGGTACTCTACTGTGAAGCTATGTTATGGTTTGTGTCTAGACTCCCCAAAGCATCAGGCAGGCATGGGGCAGGGACTTCTAGAATTAGAAACTAACTCATGATCCATTGGGATTATGGATCTTAGTACTGCTGGGATTATGGGTGTGGCCTGAGAGGATAGCCTGAGGCAGAGAGCCTGAATGTAATGTAAGAGAGAGCAAAAGACTCCCTCTGTTGCTCTCTATTGCCCTGGTTGGTCGGTTGCCTCCATTTATTTCCGGCTCGCTGCCATGAACTGGATGCTCGCTGCCCTGTTCCACTCAGCCTTGGAGCCAGCCGAATATGGACTGAAACCTCCAGTAACTGTGAGCTAAATAAACCTTTTCTTCCTTCATTTTGGGTGTTGGGTATTTGTCCCAGCAATGAGAGAAGGGTACTAAGATGAGCTAAATCCGTAACACTTTAAAAGATTTCTTGGGGCCCGGCAGGATGGCTCAGTGGTCTAAAGTGCCTGCTTAGGAAAACTTGGGCGGCTTCAGGGACCGCGGTTCGATCCCTGGCACCACATGCTGCACCAGCCCTGCCCTTGGGGTGGGCTGAGCCGGCCATGAAAATGAGTGAATAAATAAACAAAGGTTCTGAAACAAGAAAATAAATAAATAAAATTTTTAAAAAAAGATTTCTTTTCTTTTTTTTTTGCAGGATGGGGGTTCAAATTCTTGGCCTTGCACTTGCCGGGCAGGCACTTTTGCCATGGTGCTGTCTCCCTAGCCCCTAAAGATTTATTAATTTGAGGTTATTTATTTTGAGATGGGGATTATAGACACTTTTTTGTGTGTGTGGACTTTTTTTTTGTTGGGTGTATATCTAGAGGTGGAATTTCTGGGACATGTGGTAACTCTATTTAATTGCTTGAGGAACTGCCCACTGTTTTCCAAGTGGCTGTAACCTTTTACATTCTTACCGCCAGTTTATGAGGGTTTCAAATTTTTCCACATCCTTGTCAACGCTCATCATTATCTTACTTTGATTCTAGCCATCCTAGAGGGTGTGAAGTACTATTTCACTGTGGTTTTGATTTGCATGTCCCTGGTGACTTTTCACATTGAACATTTTCTTATGTACTTGTTGGCCATTTGTATATATTTCTTTCTTTTTTTTTCTTTTCTTTTTTTTTTTTTTGTCTTTTTGAGACAGAGTCTTGCTATGCAGTTCAGGCTGGCCTTGAGCTCACTTTTGTAGCCCAGGCTGGTCTCGAACTCACATCAATCCTCCTGCCTCAGCCTCCCAAGTGCTGTATCTATTTCTTGGAGAAATGTGTATCTAGATCTTTCGCCCAGAGCTGGGGAGATAGCTCAGTGCCTGCCTGATAAGTGCGAGGGCCTAACTTCTATCCCTGGTACAAAAAATAAGTGCTTGCTTTAGTGTCACATAAATTAGATCCTTTGCCCATTTTAAAATTGGGTTATTATTATCATTTTTTTAACTATTGAATGGTAAGAGTTTTTTAAGTCCCTTGCCAAAAGAGCAGAGGCTGGTTTTTGTGTCCTTTGCACTTGCCCTCCCCACTTCAAGCCTAGGATCTAAGGGGTGCTTCATACAGACATGAGGGAAGAAGGGGTTCAAACTACCCTGAGGAGTCCAGCCGGGACTGAAGTCGGTATGGTGGGGCTGCCCCTCGCTTGTCATGAAGCCGACAGCCACCCAGGGCCACTGGTTTCAAGTATGAGCATCTTCTCCTTACAGTTTACGTTGGTTTGAGCAACTGGGAGAAAGCAGCATTTGCAGAGACAGGGAAAGCAAGAGGAAGAGGAGAGCGCCTGGGAGCCACGCCCAGAGCTCTGCTTCCAAGTTTCAGATGTTCAGGAGAGACTGAGGTCTTTATCATGGAGGCCATAGGACAATCCTGTGAGGAATTCTGGGCTGCAGATGTGAATTGGGAATTAGCTGCAGACATCTTTCAAGCCAGGGTTGGGAAATGCCTGGAAGAGAGGAGATCAGGACAGAGTGATCCCCAGCTTTTGCCACAAGGGGCTCACAGGTAAGAAGCCTCCAGAAAATGATGGCTCCAGAAGCTATCTGGATTAGTAAAGAGGCCACGAGACAGGGAGATGATGAGTGTAGCCAGTACTTTCAGCTGCAGAGGGGAGCGGAGTCGTGGGGCCACAGCTGGACAGGGATGGGAAGGAAGGAGTTATAAGGGACAGCATGGTGGTGCTGGACAGAGGAGACTGAGGCCAGGAGCTGAGTCCTTGAGGAGGTGAGAGGGATGTGGTACAGGACACAGCCCTGGGGGCAGCATGCCCAACTGTGGAAAATAGGCAGGTGCCCTGAAGAGTGAGCCTGGGGCAGCCCCGGAAGTCTGGCCATGCGGGACACGGGGACAGCTGTGTCCTAGGGAAGTGCAGTCCCATGCACATGTGAGGTGAGTGGCCTCTGGCTTCATGTATGAGCAGTGAACATTACTGTGGCTTAAATGCAAAGTGTGATCCCCAGTGCGGCAATATTCAGAGGTGGGGTCTGGGGAAGTCACCAGCAGGCCAAGCCATCAATGAGCCCAAAGCTGAACAGGCTCAATAGGTGGTGGGGTCAGGCTGGAGAAGGAGGCCACCAGGTCAGGCCTCTGAAGGGGACATCCCGTCCCAGGCTCTTTCCCTTCTTCTCTGCTTTCTGATGGCCATGAGGTGAGCAGCTGCCCTCTGCCACACCCTTCTGCCTTGGAACCCACTTCCCAGGGACTAAAGCTTGGAAAGCACAAGCCTGTTCCTCCTTTGCATTGTGTAGGCTGAGTGCTTCATGCCGGCAGCGGAAGGCTGACTAGTGAGCGACGGATTTGTGTCTGTCAGTGTGCAGCTGGGGAGCGGGTGGATGGTTGGCCTAGACACCACCTCTAGAAGTTCCTAGAGGAAGTGGAGCTTCTCTGGGAGGCAGGGAGCAGGTCATGGCTGTTTGGAAGAGAATTATTGTAGGTGTAGACCAAAAGGTCCAAGCTGGTGAGAAGGGAGCTTGGGGCTTTGTGGTTAGCGAGACCTGTGGGTCACCTTAGAGGGCTTAGTGAAGTTTAATACAGGCTGAGCCAGGTGCTGGGACGGTGGTGGGCAGCACTTGGACGCCAGCTCCCTGCCAGGGCATTGTCTGCCCCTTGGCTGCCCCTTCCTGTGGCCTCTCAGGACTGGCTTGTTCACTCCGCGTGCGCTTGCCCCCCCTCTCAGATGTACACACGTGGGAGTTGAGAATACGCACTTGTATACATGCGTGTCCAATTTTCAAAATAATTTGACTTCAGTTATCCACTAAACATGAAGCCCCACTTGGGCAAGAGGCAGCTACTGATGGCCAGTGACACCTGCCGTTAGATGCACGGCAGGTCACAAAGGTGCTGTAAGTTATCTGGATTCACGTAGCCTCAGAGGTCTCACTGAGCTTAGTCTTGCCCTAAGTGAGTCTGGAGCGGAAACTTCTCCCATTCATCGAGGGCTACAAACAGGCTAAGGAAAGTATATGACAAATTTGGTGTAAGCAGGCTGTTATTTACATAGCCTTTTGGCATTCACCAAACTGTAAGTTTATATATCCCTAGTTGGTAACTTCCCAGGTAAAGGAACAAATAACAGACAGGGTGCCACCTCCAGGAATCTGCTACCCTGTCTCCAGCTTGCCAGAATGACAAGGAGCTGGGTTCCTTAGGCTCTGTTTGATCCTTCTCCCTCGGAACAGTAAATTTCTGACTCAGATCCGTACACAAAGTGACATCTAAGCTGACACTTCTCCAGGTGCTGTGTGACCAGGTCTTCTTCAGGACATCCTGGAATTATATCTTGAAGCTGGGGGGCTTTCTGCCAGGGGAAAACTGGGTTGGAAGACTTCATAAAGCACAGCTTGGGGGGCTTTGGATGAAAAGGCACAAGTTGCCTTTGTCACTCAAACTGTGTCACCAGCCACCTTGGAAAATTCAAGCAGTTCCCCCCTGACGCCCCCAATCAGCCCCATACCTCCCAGAGAAGGCACCTCCGAAGCAGCTACATGAAAGGGACTTTAGTGTAAAGCTGGGGTGACTGGGCCAATCTGCTGGAGAGTTTCTGTGCGGAGGGACTGGCCAAGGGCCCATGTGGTGTGTGGCTCTGTTGGGTATGATCAGCGAGTCTGTTTTATTTCATTGCTTGAAAAATTTTTCTAACATGTATTTCCCACTTATGTACTATTTGCAAATGAATAAGGAATGGGTGGAAAAAGATAGGGCTGACATTTATTTTCCAGCTTACTAGAATTTATTTTCCGCTTTTTTCTTGATGTTTTACCCAGAAATTTGATTTGATTTTAGAGCTTTAAAATTAGCCACCACTTTTCAGAAATATAAACATCTCATAAATTGAGAGATGGGAATAATTTAGTGAGGAGGCAGGGAGCCAGAAGGTTCTCCTTGCCAGGCTGTCTGCCCCGCATGGTGCCTGGTTTCCTGGCCAGGGCAAGGATTCAGTGGAACTTGGGCCAAACCTCTCCCTGCGCGAAGGAGGAGCCCGAGGTCCCTGGGAAGGGACTGGGCCTGTGTTGCCCAGGTGGGTCATATATTGGAGATCTTAATGAAGTTTAGTAATACCTGCAACCAGGCGTGAAGGCCCACCTCTTTGGAGGCTCTGCCCTCGGTCCCTGGGAGTGTGTGTATGGGCTGTCACAAAGAAAGGTGGAGACTTGCTCCCACGTTGCTGGACACTAAATAGTTAATAGGGCTGGGAGGGAAGAGGCAGATTCTCCTGGCGGGAGGGCGAGGCTGGAGGGCTGGGAGGCTAAGCAGACCTGGGAGCCTGCGATTTCCCTCTGGTAGGGCTAAATGGGTGATCAAGAGGGTTTGTGTGGGGCCAAGAATCCTTCAGGCCTAGTGCTGGGAGGCCAGCTGGGTAGCAGAAGGGACACTTCCCCTCTGGCCACGTGCTGCCTGTCTCTTGGGTTCACACATGCACGGTTGGGATGTGAGCGGCCTTGCTGTGCCCACAGACTGGACAGAGACCCGGGAGCTGCAGGTGGGACTGGGAAGAGAGTGTTTCTTTGCTCCCAGTGGCTCCAGGGACAGAAAGGGGCTCTTTGGTGACCCAAGCTGATAGGGTGGTTCAGAGCCACATAGTACTGGGCTCCACGTCTGGCGCTGATCCTCTGTGGGTGACTTTGGCCAAGTTACTTAACCTTTCTGATCTTCTGTTTCCTCATCTGTGAAATGGGTCTTATATTAGTCCCTATAT
>PVJA010048608.1:0-14122 GCA_004027025.1 Myocastor coypus
TTTTTTTTTTTTTTTTTTTTTTTTTTTTTTTTTTTTTTTTTTTTTTTTTTTTTTTTTTTTTTTTTTTTTTTTTTTTTTTTTTTTTTTTTTTTTTTTTTTTTTTTTTTTTTTTTTTTTTTTGTGGGACCAGGGTTTGAACTCACGACCTTGCACTTGCCCAGCAGGCACTTGTGCCTCGGAGCTATCTCCCCAGCCCCTACCTTTAAATTTTTATAAAGTTTTTCTCTAGACCTAAACCTAAACATGTTTGACCATTTTAAGGCACTTTATACTGAAAAAGCTCAAATATGCACAAAATTAAAGCTGGGTGTGATGGTGCACACCTGTAAGCCCAGCACTTGGGAAGTTCAGCCAGGAGGATTGCTGTGAATTTGAGACCAGCCTGGGCTACATGATAAGACAAGACCATGTCTCAGCTCAACTCAACTTAAAAGTATAGATTAATGGCCATGTTCTTTGATATAATCTAATAAAACAGCATGACAATGACTCCCTATATTCAGATTACAGCCATTGCTTGGCATTCTCAGGAGAGTCATCCCGGGATCCTCCAGATCCCTGAATCTGTAGATGATTAAGTTCCTTCGGTAAGTGTTGTCTTTGCATAGAGCTTGGGCCCCTCTTCTTTTTTTTAAAAAAAAATATATGATGAACACTTATTTATTTATTTATTTATTTATGTTATGTTATGGCCAGCTCAACCTGACCTGGAGGTGGGGCTGGTGCAGCATGTGGTGCTGGGGATCAAACCGCAGTCACTGTGGTTGCTAAAGCTTGCCTAAGCAGGTGCTTTAGACCGCTGAACCATCTTGCTGGCCCAGGCCCCTCTTCTTGTGGGTTGTAAGTCACCTCTGGACTGCTCACAACATAAATGTCAGGGCTGGGGAGATAGCTCAGGTGGCACAAGTGCCTGCTTGGCAAGTGCAGGTCGAGAGTTCAAACCCTGGTCCCACAAAAAACAAAACAACCATAAATGTCATGGTCACTGCATTGTATTTTTAGGGAATACCACCAGGAAAGACAGCTGTCTGTGTACAGTATGGATGCAATGTTTTTTCCAATATTTCAATCTTTGATTGCTTGAATTCAAGAATGTGGAATACACAGACAAGGGGTCAACTGTATAAAGAAGTTAATAAACACACTTGACCCTCAGATAGAAATCAAACTAAAATAAGGGCTAGCCAGATAGCTCAGTGGACTAAAGTGCTGCTCAGGCAGGTGCAGGGACTGGGGTTCGATCTCCAGTATGCTGTGTCAGCCCTGCCCCCAGTGTGCACAGAGACAGTGACTGAGACTGGGCGTGGTGGTACACACCTGTAATCCCAGCTCTTGGGAGGCTAAACACAGGAGGATCACTACAAGTCTGATCTGTGTAGTGTGAGACCCTGTAGATCCTGTCCTAAATACAAAAAAAGAGAAAAAGTTAGCTAGAAGATATTAAAAGGGAATACATTCATTCATTCATTCATTCATTCAGCATGCCTGTGCTGAAAGCTCACAACATTCCTGGTATGTGAGAGCTGCAAAAGAGACATAGGGCGAGGGTGCCAGGGAGATAGCTCAGTAGCATAGGTGCCTGCCTGGCAAGCACAAGATCCTGAGTTCAACCCCTGGTACCAGAGAGAGAGAGAGAGAGAGAGAGAGAGAGCCCTTACCCTAACCCTAACTCTAATCTGTGCTCCTGAGATGGGGGTAGGGAGGGCCTCAGGATGGGGAAAGTGGGCTGGGGGGCTCACCAAGGACAGGGAAGGCCCCCCGGGACCAGTATGTGAACCTCTTGGAATAAGGCAGGGCAGCAGCAGGGGAGCTGAGCCTCGGGCTCTTGGAGAGGGCCAGTAGATGTCCTTTGGGGACTACTGCCCTGGACAGGCAGGCCCTGCGTGCTCAGAACAGGAGCCAAAGCAGCAAGGGCTGCCGCCGAGGGAAGGGCTCCTTTGGGTTGGGGGCATCGTGACTGCAGCATCCTGGCAAGGCCGTTGGTGAGCAGGCTGGCTGCCCCCCGCCCCGGGTAGTGCCCAGCAGGGTGGTACCTGGAAATCGTTGCGGTGTGCCTTCTCTTGCAGCTACTGGGGCAGCGTGTGTGTCTGCATGGTCCTTCACACACTGGTTCCCTGAGCTCTCTGGTGAGAGGGAGCCTCACAGAGCAAGCAGGGGGCTTGAGTTTGCACCTGGGGAGCTAGCAGGATGCCCTTCCCCCAAGCCAGCGGTGAGCACCTAGACTCCTGCGAGGGATGTCAAGGGGCAGTGACCACCGATGTGGCTCTGGGAAACGCCTGGCGCCTGGCGGGTCGATCAGGGTTCTCATCTCCCGCAGTGAGGCTGCAGCCTCTCGGGCTTGTCCCTCAGCCCTTACACCTGCCCTGCAGGGTAAGCTATTCTACCCCACTTTCTGGCTGAGGAAGCCCCAGCTCAGGGCTTGGGTAGCCCGCCCACTGCAGCCACCTAACCAGTAGGCACACCGTGGCTTTTCTCCAGAAGCGTGTGTTTTCCTTCCTGTTCTGCTCCACAGCCTCCAGGACGCCCTCAGGCCAAGCTTCTGGCTTGGTTGTAGCTCTGGGTAGCTGCTTTGGCCAAGGGCTGGATGGGGAACAGAGTTGCAGAGCAGCTGTTGACACTGAAGTCCGTGGATGGGAGAGGACAGTTTGGTCTGATGTTGCTTCTCACTGGGGCCAGAATATGGTCATAGGAACCCGGGGACAATTGTGGCTCCTACAAGAGCTGGCCTCAAAGTCCTCGTGCCCCTGGGCACACCATTAGAGACAGGGAGAGTGTGGCAGAAAGGACCATGAACTAAAGATACCAGCCTGTCCGACCTAGGCTGGAGCAGCTGTGGCCTCTCACGATGACGGCTCACACAGTCATCAGCAGCCGGGGCACTTGCACCATGCCTGCACACTGCCCACACGCAGCCACCGCTTGCCACTGCTCTGAGGAAGACTCAACTCCCTCACACAGAAACTAAATTGGAAGCTGAACTTCCCTCAAGGCTGAGCCCTAGAGTTCTCCAAGAGAGTGCTGTGGGAATCAGATACAACCCTGTTCCTAATGGGGGGGTCTGTGGAAAATCAATGAGCAGTTCTATTGAATTAGCAGGCCCAACACACACACAAGGGAGCGGGTTTCTTCCTGTGTCTGGACCCTCCTCCCTTGGAAATCAGATTATGGGGAGGGCAGGGCCAGGGAGGAAACTGAGCTAACAGAATTATCAGCCCTGGCTTGGGATCTCAGCCCAGGAGCCAGGAAGGGAGAAGGAGAGGGCAGAGGGGAAGCCAGGGCATCTCTTGGGAAACGCCGAGTCCAGGAGTGTGGACAGGACAAACCCAGCCTGTTGGGCCTGCACCCGGCTTGGTGGCTTACCTCCAGTGGTGCTGGGCGCCGGGTCCAGGGCCCTCGGCCGTCTCCAGGATCATGTGCCATTCTTTTGAAGGCAGTGATGCCATCGCCCTGGCTTCAGGCTTCCTACAGATGGGCGCTGATTACCTGCAGGCGCCCATGTCATACTGACTCAGCTGATGACACTTAGCCGAGACAGTTGTGACTGCTCTTCGACTGGCAGGGGAGACAATGCCTTGTGGCAGGCACCAAGCTCCTGTCCTCAGCAGCCACCCACTCCTGCCCACTGTGAGGCAGGCCTTCATCTTCCACGTGGCACCAGCCCTGCGCGAGGCCTTGTGTGCTAGTGGCTTCGGGAGTTGCAGGCTTTATCCTGGCCACAGTGGTCGAGGCAGAGCTACCCTTCAGACTGTCCTTCAGGGACTGAAGGAAGCTTTTCCTGCCTTGTGCTGTCCTGGCTGGTCTTGCTGGCTCCCTGAGCAAGGCACAAGCAGAACCTATCCTGAAATAAAGGAAACGCACCAGGGCAGCCAGGCCAAGACACCTGCACAGGAAAAGCTGCCATCTTGATACACCCTCATGCTGCTGCGTCACCCCATTTCTCACTTCCGGCAGCAGCCAGTGGATCGCCATCACCCTGTGCCGCTTGGGTTGCATTTTCTGTTCTTTCCACTACCCATCTCCTTATGGGCCAAGATTTCGTCTAGGCATCAAAGTGCTTGGATTTCTTTTTTTTTTTTTTTTGCTTTTTGAGACAGGGTCTCACTGTGCAGTTCAGGCCGGCCTTGAGCTCACTTTTGTAGCCCAGGCTGGTCTCGAACTCGCACCGATCCTCCTGCCTCAGCCTCCCGAGTGCTGGGATTACAGGCGTGCGCCACCACGCCCGGCTGGGACTTTTGTTTTTAGACAAGGAAGAAGACTTACCAGGAAAACTGGAAAACCAAAGGAGAAAGTCAACAAGGGCTGTCTTTCTCAGGGGTTCAGGCAAGGCTTTCAGAGAACGCTGGAGGGGCAGCGTGTGAGGGGCATCGCAGGCCTGCTTTATTCATCTTTGTTTCCAGAGCCCAATAGGACTGTCTGGAATGTCAGGATTATGACTTTCTATCCTGTGGTCTAGGCCCGCTTACCAGTTTCTTTACTTTACTTTACCAGTATCTCAGTTGTCTGTTGGGAAGAGCAGGTTAGGTTCTTGGGATTCAGCAAACATCTCCCAGGCACTGTCTATGTTAGCTATAGTGCTATTTGTATCTTCATCTACTGTTAATTCTGCTCTCGTTAATATTTTGTCCATTTACTAGAGAGAAACTGAGGTTCAGATAAATTGCCTAGCATTTGTTTTGTAATTAATTAGTTAATTAATTATTTTTAGCATTCATCTTGAAGTCTTGTAGGGGGGTTGGCCTAGCTTAGCGAGATAAAGTGCTTGCAAGCAGGGCAGGGGCCAGGGGTTCGATCTTCTGGCCTGCAGTGCTTCCACCGCCCCTGGGGCGTGCTGAGACAGCAACTGAACCTCCCAGCGCTTGGGAGGCTGAAAACAAGAGGATCACTATGAGTCTGATCTGTGCAGTGAGACCCTGACAGTGCTGGCAAAGTTAGAAGGAAATGTGACTGCTTTTGGTACTGGGGATTTAGCGGGGCCTCAAGCAAGTTGTCACCTGCTCTTTACACTTTTTGCAGTTGCACTGTTGATGATAAGCAGCTGCTTGGACAATAGAACCCCAGAGGCCCTAAATGTCCACCCCAACTTCTGCCGTGAATCAAGCGTCTCAGCAGCTGCTGGTGAATGTGCAACAGAGGTGGCAGCCAGCCCTGCTGGAGCCAGTCCTGGGTCAGCTCCAGCGACCAGTTGGCTGGTACTGGGCACCCAAGCCTAAGGGGCAAGGAGCAAGTGGCAACTGAGGGCAGTGGCCTGTGGCCAGGGTCAAGGTAGGTGAACCTCACACAGTTCCCGTATGAAACCAGAAGCTGAAAGAGGAAGCCCCTAAGGTCCACCAGATGAGCACTCGCCCTTTTCTCTGGTTTTTCTTTATAAACATCTTTATTGAGATATAATGCATATACCCATGACATTAACCCATCTGAAATATATGATGATTTTAGAATATTCGCTGAACTGCATAACCATTGCTGCAATCTAAGTTGACATTTTCATTGTCCCAAACAAACCCTTGTCCATTTGCAGTCACTTGAAAACCTCCTTTCCTCTCTTAGGCAAGCCTATTCTACTTTCCGTTTCTACAGATTTGCCTATGTTGGACATTGCATAGAAATAAAATCGCACAACATACAGCATAGCCTGGTCTCCGAGGCTGGTTCCTTTCACTTCATACTTTCCAAGTTGATGCGCTGTACACACATCAGTGCTTTGCTTCCTTCTATGGCTAACATGGCACCGTATGATATGCCATGCTCTATTTATCCATTCCTCAGGTGACAGACATTTGTGTTGCTGCTTACTTTCTGGGTGTTCCAAATCATTTTATGAATATGCATAAGCAAGGTGGTTTTTTTTTTTTTTTTTTTGGTGTGGTTTTCTTTTAATCTTATTTGGTACAGGGTTTAGCTATGCAGCTTGCACTTGCAGTGATCCTCCTGTCTCAGGCTTCCCAGGGCTGGGATTACAGGTGTGCATCACACCTGGAGGTGGAGCTGGTACGGCATGTGGTGCCAGGATCGAACTCAGGTCCTAGTGCTTGCCGAGCTGATTTATATTTCTTCTCTGTTCTCATGTTGGTAACAGTTCTAGCCTGTGGAGTAAAAGAGCCCTTTTCTGTGCTCATGGAACAATGAGATAGATGTCTGTCTCGCGCACACGCATTTTCCACGCATGCGCAGGGCACTGTGCTTTAGCTCTTATTCTCCCTCTGCTCGGTGCTCTAAGGCCCTACGGGAGTCACCTGGAGTGCAGCTGATCATTACTCCCAACAGCTACGTGGCCCTGGGAGCGAGTTGCACATTACCGCTACAAGGATAAGTGCTCACTGCCCTCAGCAGCTGGCGCCATCCAAACCCACAGTGGGCAGCCTGGTGCCTGCTTCAGGACCCTGGGAAGACTAAACTGTATGTATGTTCGGGACTAGGGGTGAGCTTTGGGGAATATGAGCACACCTCCATGCAGCCATGGATTGCGACCTGCCTTTCCCCTGCCTGTAGGCAGCAAGATGGGGACACAAGAATGGAGGACCACCCGGGTGACTCTCCTTGACAGAAGAGCAGTTGTCTCCGTTTTGGCTGAGCCTGAGCCTATTTCCATGTATTGATATGTACAGAGCTGACTAGGACTTCTCCTTATTCTTACAGTTGGCTTTAAGCAGTGCATATTGGTCTAGCCAAGGTGCTGATGGGAGTCTTTGAAGAGGACATGTGTATTTCCCTGGTAACCCTCACCTGCTGCTCTAATATGAGCCACGTTGAGACAGGACAAAAAGCCAATGCTCCACACTGTGAACTGGGATAAAGCCTCGAGATAGAAGCTATGACTTCCTGGAGCTTGAAAGATTACACATCAGAGCTGAAGCACTGGACCCCTAAACATTAAACACTATCTCAATAGTATAATGCAAATTACTCTCTGCAGATCCTTCTCTGCATATCGCAGAGGTGAATGCAGGCCTCCTACCTAGCCGCGCTCACAATACTCACCTACTTCCTTTCTCAGTCTTTCATCCCCAAGACACTTCTCCCTCATGACTGAACAAAACCCAGGTTCGGCCCTGGGTAAAGGCCTTGGTTCCAGATAGCCATCACCATGGCTGAACTTAGGACCCCAGGGCTCCCCATAACTACAAATATGCCTTAGTGTCTTTATTCTCACCGTGGGTTGCACTGGAGGTGATAGGTAGGAATGAACTTGGTGGAATTCTAGTAATATATCCATGGGATTACAAATATAAACTTCCTGGACTGAGAGGAGGACCAGGAAGGGCCCTCTGTAACAAGGAGGAGATAGAGCAGTTGTTTCTGACCACTTTCAGCTCACTGTACAGGTCTGCAAAAGTCGGGGGTGCTCAGCACTGAGGTGCTCCTGCCTGCCCACCCCTGCATTTCATGTTGCATACGGCTTTGTCAAATGTCTAGAACTCTGATTCCCTTTCATCATTCTGGTCTTAGTGAGGTTTTTCTTGATCATTCATGGATCAAAAAACATTTTTTTTTTGTCCTTTTGAGGCAGGGTTTCACTATGCAGTTCAGGCTGGCCTTGAGCTCACTTTTGTAGCCCAGGCTGGTCTCGAATTCACCTTGATTCTCCTGCCTCAGCCTCCCAAGTGCTGGGAGTTCAGGTGTGCACCACCACACCCTGTTGTGGATCGAAATTTTGAAGAGAAACTGTTGTCCCTCAATATTTTCCCCTGAAGTCAAAGTGTTGAGAACTTTCCTTTGTTGGGGTAGGGGGAAGGGATATGCAAGAATCTTTAACCTACAGTGACCACTTTTGTGTTTTATAACTGGCAGAAGTGATAGGAGGGACCTGCTTCCTGAAACCAGCCCCAGCACCAAGGAAGAGAAAGAAAGGGGGAATTCCAGCCACTAGCAAGCGAGGCTGGTGGCTTCCCAGAGATTAAAATCCCTCTGGCTAGGTGAACGTAAGACACTTCTTTCTTCTAGGGAAAGGTTTCTGTGTTTTGGAACTAATTGTCCCAGCCAGTTTGGGGGTTCTCATATCACTGTGGGGCCCCAGAGTTTTTTTAAAGCCTCACCCAGAGCCCCTCTGCATCCCAGCACCCAGGATGCCTTGTGCACGACTGATGGGCACCATCAGAAGCCTGCAGTGAAGAATCCACTTGCCTGTAATGCGAACCACCCCATCCTCATTTGGTTCTCTGGGTTTGGATTTCATACAATGGATTTATTTAAGTGCAGGCCATAGCTGGCTCTGTGGCCTGTAGCTGAGAGTGACCCAACAGCGTCACTCTGCGTGGTCCCAGCAGACATGGGGAGTGGCTGCTTTTCATGTTCCTCACCAGCTTCTGGTTTTCAAATTCTAACTCTATAGAGCCACTCAGGGGCTGTCTATGCTCAGAAGTATACGGGACAAAAAGGAAACCCTGAATTTCACAACACCGAGCTGCATTTCCACGCACACTCTCATAAATGCTGAAAGGGTGCAGATTAGGAAAGGGAGGATGATTTTGTAAAAGTCACCAAGACCCCCTCCCTGCCTAACCGTTCTCAACTTTTGCTAAGTAGCAGCATTATGGACCAGAGAGTCAGGGAGATAGCTCAGTATTATGTGCTCCTGCAAGTGCAAGGTCCCGGGTTCAAACTCCAGTACCAACAAAAAACAAAACAAACAAACAAAGAAACCATGAAACAAAGACCAACAGATCTTCAGACCTGCAAGAAGACCTGAGAACAATAACAGCTCTGTTTCTTCAGTATCACTACTTGCTAGGCATTGTATGAAGTGCTTTACATAGTTTTATAAATCTATACAATCACATTCAACTTCATATGAAGAAGTTAGGTCCAGAGCAGTAAAGTGACTTAGGTCGTGTCACACAGTGGGGTTTCCTTAAGTCTTTATTTTTTGTGCTGGGATTAAACCTTGGGCTTTACACACTACGTTTGCACCCTATCACTGTGCTATATACCCCCAGTCCCATGTTCTTTTTGCCCCCTCTCAACACTCTAGGAGCACCCCTACCACCCTTCCCCAATTTCTAGGTCCTGTTTATTTATTTATTGGCATCGGGGATTGAACTCAGCACCTTGCACTTTCCAGGCAGGTGCTTATGCCGCTGAGCTATCTCCCAGCCCTAGGTCCTGTGGCCTAACTCACTATTTTCCCTCTTCAAGGGGACTGAGCTCTGACTCTGAGTGCAAGGGAAGGTGTCTTTGTACTAGACAGAGGCAAAGAGAGATGGCAATCAGTGCCCAGAGGTGGGCAGGCAGGACAGAGGAGGGAGCAGGGCACGAGACCAGGCACTGCTACCCTCTGCCCCATGCAGTGTGTGGCCACGGGATGTCCTGGGGCGGGGGTAGGGCTTGAGCTACAGAGAGCAGCCTGGGAAAGCGGGCAGCTGAACTGTGAAGCCACAGGGTGTGAGAGGAAGGCAGGTAGGCCTGGCGCTGCGGCCTGAGCAGGTAACCTGTTCATGGCTCAGGTTTACACTCTGCCCCAACCTGCAGCAACCTGGGCTCCTGAGGCGGCAGGGCAGAGGGGACAGCGGGGAGCAGCAGCACGCTATCTCACCCTCTTGTTTCTGGACTGGCTGCGCCATGGGGCAGTTCGCAGGACCACAGCTGCCAGCACCGGGCAGGGTGCGACTCCCACAGCCTGAGGATGCAGTGGGTGTCACTTAGAGGGTAAAGCACCACAGACTGCAGACCACTGGCCTTGAACTTGCTATGGGGCCCAGGCTGCTGTTGTGCTCACAGCAATCTTCTTGCCTTGGCCTTCTAAGCACTGGGATTAAAGTGTGCCACCAGGCCTGGCTTTCCAGATTTGGGAAATGGGAACTCTACAGTGGAAGACACCTGGAATACCAGGAACTCCAGGAAGGCGGTCACTCAAGGTCAGGGCCTGGCCAGAGGTCTCCTTCCAGCCTGTCAACCTTTCTCCGTGGCCTGTCAGTATCCAGAAGAGAGCTCTTGATCTGGCCCTGGCCTAATAAACACAGCGGCCGATTCCAAGGAGAACAGAAAACTCTCAAGTTCTTGCTTGACACAGAGGAGCTGACTATCTTAAATGAAGTTATAGCTCGACTTCTTATGCCTGCTGCCTTAGAATTCCTGTGTATCCCACAAGTTTGACTTCTTATTCGAAGGAGACCCCAGAGGCATGCCCCTCAGTCCTCTGCCTTTTGGGGTCCCCGCCAGCTCCCCTTCTCCCATCATCCCACGTATCAATGTCAGGATCAGCAGGCCACCCTTTCCTTCTCCCTCCCAGCCTTGCCCCTGCTTTTTTCCTTCCTTCCTAGTGGAATCCAGGACCTCACCTTTCCCAGAATTCTTCACATCAGGTATATCAACCTGGAGGATGACAAGGTAGTAGCAGCAGTGTTGAGCAGGCCCCTCACCCTTGGAGGATAACTTGTATGCTGCTCTTAGGGACTGATGCCGTAGGAAAGGTCTTGCTCACCTACCGGACCCAATATGGGTGGGGAGATGAAGTGAAGTTGCTGTTTCCAGGCTCAGCATCTCCCACAGGAGACACGCAGCCAGGCCCGCGGCTGGACGTCTCACAGGATCAGCCAGGGGCAGGACTTGGACGAGGGCCTTGGTGGCGACTTACACCCCCACCTCTGGCCACATGGAGAAGGGGGCAGAGCTGCGCCAGCTGTCACCCTTTGCTGCTGATCACTCACCTCCCTGCTAAAGCTCACCCTGGTAGCTTCTGCTCCTGGGACCCCAACCTGACAGCAGCGTCAGGACCAAGGTGTTGGGGTATCCTCTGAGTAGGTAGGTCATGTAAGACTGCCAAGACAGAGGAATATGAGCCCAGCGCAGCTAGCTTGAGGAAGTGCTATCATCAGGCCGCACAAGTCAGGAAGAGAACACTGACCAGAATGAGTCTTCCTGGGCCTGCACCTGGGCAGATGCTACGTAAAACTCCTCCTTTCCTTTTCAGACACCCTCTTACAACTTGAAAGCCCTCCTGTTGTTAAACCCCTGCATACTTAAGAGCTAAAGCATCCACTTCCCACCCCCTGGTTGTTTTCTCTCTCCTCCTAGTCCAGTCTACAGCATGTTTATTGCTCTTCTCTCAAAGTTGTCCAGAGGATTTATTTACATCTCCCAGGTCCCGTCACACAAGGGCCACATTCAGCACCCGAGCAGTGAGCGTGGTGAGGGGTAGCCCAGAGTGCAGGCTGTCCTTCTGGTCTTCTGGGGCAAGGGTGGTCCCACCTGCAGCTCACTTGGTCCTTTCTCTGCCAGTGCTTACCTGCTTCAGCCCGCCTCTTTACAGGCCATTTGCGCTCCCTTACTACAGCTCCATATTGTAATCAAAGCCCCAGCTGGAGTGACAGGTAGGAAGGTCAGGTAAGTGCCTCTCTCTCTGATGAGGAGCCACATCCAGGAAGCAGCACCGGCAGGGCTAGGCCCCCCATCAACAACCCTCAGCCTGGCATCCCCAAAAGGAGCAGAACCAGGCGCTGCAGCTACCTCCCTTCAAAATTAGCTGAAAAATGGCTCCTTACGTACTGCCGTTGTGCCCTCCCGGTCATTTCTGCCATGCTATGTCTTCTCTTCTGGCAGATGTGTTTTGTTTGAAAACCTTCTCTGGACTGGCAAGATAGCTCAGTGGACTGAAGTGCCCGCTTAGGTAGAGTAGGAGTGGTGGCACACGCCTCTAATCCCAGCTCTTGGGAGGCTGCTGAAAACAGGAGAATCACTAAGAGTCTGATCTACATAGTGAGACCTTGTACTAAATACGTAAAAAATAAAAATAATAATACAAAAGAAAAGCTTCTCTCCTAAATGCAATCTCACCAGAAGCAACACAAAGCCCTCCATGTCCTGGCTCTGCTGGCCCCCTCCAAGCGGCATGCATGCACCTGGATCTCCTGTGCTGGCCTGAGCACTAAGGGCTGGCACTGACTGCGATCCCTTTCCTCGTGCCCCCTTTAGACTTCATCCCTGTTGGCCATTTATGCTTTAGCTTCTTGCATCATAGAGTGTCTTATTCATCCCAAGTGCACGTGAGAAGCTCTGATCAGCACTCTCCGTTGGCATCGGTAGAGCTTTTCCATGGCCTGCCCATCTTCTGGTTCTTAGGGCCCAATGCCAGGTTAGAGAATTTCAGTTCTGAAGGCCAGAAAGCATCTTTGCCATTCCAACTCCTGAGGTCTGGGTAATCTGCAGCATCACCATATTAAGACTGCCTCAGGACCACCTGCCACGGCTTGCTCCAGTTCCTGCAGACTTGCTCTCCTAGGCAAGGGCCTCTGAGCTTTCTGTCAGTCAGCCTTCTCTTAAGTTCCCAGCTCTCCAGAGTTGGTGCCTCAAGTCAGGGGGGTGGTGGCAAAGCCCCCAAACTCAGCTTGGTCAGGTCCACCCTAATGGGGATAATTTGCTCTTTTCCTGTGGTTTCAGGTTAAGATTTGGTAATAAGACAATAGTCTGTTTCTGAAGAACTTATTTTTCTTGGCCAAAAAAGGCCTTCCACAATGTATCTGCAGTCAAAGAGCAACACACACACACACACACACACACACACACACACACACACACACACACACTGTTTGGAGAAAGGGGTCTCACCACGTTGCTAGGGTGGCCTTGAACTCCTGGGCTCCAGCTATCTTCCTATGTCAGCCTCCTGGTGGCTTGAACACTGCACCTGGCTATTTTAATATATTGGTTATACTATAGGTATGTTCATTTGATCCTCTGAAATGTGCTCAGATAGGTACTCTTTCCCTATTTGTAAGAGTCTGAGGCTCTGAGTCCCTTTTTAAATTTTAAGATGAGTTCTTACAAAGTCCAAAGTTCCCTGAATTTTGCAATCTCCCTACTTCTCAGAGTGCTAGGACTATAAGGGTGCCCACCTACCTCTTCGGTGCACATTTAAGTGTGCTGGTGTTCAGGTGGTGACACAATTTCTCTCCTCCCCCACACTATTCATGCATCCCAGACAAGAGGTCTGCAGGTACCCTCTCCACCCACACCAGCTCTGCATTTGTTAACTTCCGTTATAAATTGGTGTTATACTTTGGGATTCTGGCTAGAGAATCCAGACCGCCCAACTGTTTCAGTGGTACGGCAAACATTAGCTACATAGCACAGCCCCAGGATGCTGCCGAGCCCACCTACCACTGCTTCCTTCCTAACCTCCTTAGCCCAGCTTCCCAGATCACGAGAACTTCATGCCTGAGGATGCTGTGGGTACCCAGACACACAAGGTTCATGATCTTGTCCTACCTTTGGCAGGACACTAGCAGAAGTAGATTATAAAGACCTGAAGCCAGCAGCCTGCGCTTCAGCTGCATTAGTCCATGGCTTTGGGGTCACAAAGGAGCCATTTCCAGTGAATCTGGATGACTGCATATGCCATTTCCTTTCTTTTGTACCAGGGATTGAACTCATGACCTTGTGCTTGCCAGGCAGGCACTTACGCCACTGAGCTACCTCCCTCTTTCAACACAAGCTTCCAGGGCTCTTCTGCACAGCCCAGTGATCCCACTGGGAACTGAAGGGAACAACTCCTGCTTGGCCTCAGCCATATCAGTGCAGGGTGCCCCAAAGGTCATCTTTTCTGGAAGTCTCCCTCCTGAGCAGCGTACCAACTCTGTACTAATGACCATTAGGGTGCAGGTGGTAAGATTTTATTTTTCTTCTACACTTCCATGTAAAAAGCTTTAGTTTTTTTTTTTTTTTTTTTTTTGTATTCAGGACCTTGTGCTTGCCAGGCAGGCACTTCGCCACTGAGCTACACTGCTGGCCCAGCACTAGTGTTTTCTTTTGGGGGTGGGGTGGGGATGGGGATGGGGATGGGGCCGCTCAGCCTACCGTGTGAGCAGGGCTGGTACAGCATGTGGTACTGGGGATTGAACCATGGTCCCTAAGTACTTGCCTAAGCAGGCGCTTCAGACCGCTGAGCTATCTGGCCAGCCCAGCACTAGTTCTTTTGAAAAATTAAAAATCACTTTTAGTCAGGTGTGGTAGCACACACCTGTAATCCCAGCACTTGGGAGACTGAGGCAGGAGGATCAGTGTGAGTTTGAGAGCAGCCTGGGCTACAAAGGTGAGCTCAAGGCCAGCCTGAACTTCATAGTGAGACTCTGTCTCAAAAAGACAAAAAAAAAAAAAAAAAAAAAAAAAAAAAAAAAAAAAAAAAAAAAAA
>PVJA010048609.1:0-14122 GCA_004027025.1 Myocastor coypus
AAAAAAAAAAAAAAAAAAAAAAAGAAATCAATGCAATATGCCTTCATGAATGTTTCCTGATGAAAATGTTTTATAATTTTGCTGTTTTTTCAAACAAATTCAAGAATCTCTAGTCAACATTGTATCCATCTATCTCTATGAAACGTTAGGAGAATTTTAGGTGTATAAGGCAAATGTGTGCAGATAATAGTAAGAAGCAGTCAATGAGTACCACAAAATAGTAAAACAGAAGAAATATTGCACATGAACAAATTTGGCATTGTTTTCACTCATTAGGTTACTTACTCAGTCCAGGAAATCACTAATTTTAAAAGCTCTCTTTGAAAATGTATAAAAGTCAGAAATATCTGACTTTAAACACATAGGGTTTGGATTGGATGTTATTTTATTGTAACTAGCAAAATCTTCTTCATCTCTAAAGTGAGTTCCCATTAGTGTGGACATAGTGCAAATTAGTAAATGTAACAGATTTTTGTAGTCTCAAGAAAATTGTGCACATGAAAAGTGCATCAATAAAATTAATTTTAAAAAGGAATATTATTCAAGTCTAAATGTTTTTAAATAACCAATATATGTAAATGCAGATGTGTACACACAAATAATTTTTAACAAACAAGTTAGATTATTTGCTGCTATTTAAGAAAATGCAACATTCTTGCTTCAATAAATTAATTCATGTTATTATACTTGGAAATGAATGAATTTTGAGGTACTTCTGAAATTGATAATGGCAATCTCTCGTCAAATACTCCAACTTCTACGGTCTTACACTTATTTTAACATAATTCTGGGGGGAAAAACCTTTTGAGACTCCATTTAGAGCTTCCTGGCAATAGAGCAGTAGAAAAGTGTTAAAAATATTACTTTTCATTACTTGGAGACCACTTTAGAACTACATTGAACAGAATTATCTGCTGTCTGCCCAGCATAAGAGACTCCTACCATTTTATTGTGCCAATCAGTATGCTGAGCAGCCCACAATCATTACATTTTAACTGTGGACTATCTTCAGGCCAACTTTTCCAGAGTATGAAGAAAGTGATATAGAAAAAAATCTGAAAAATTTTTATGAAGAGCATTAACTTGTTCAATATAGAAAGAAGATAATGCAGGGACAGAATTGTAAGTGGTCCAAACTGAGTTGGTATAGGATTATATATATATGCATGTACAAGGCATCTTACAAAGTCTTATTCATATGTATGCTCTAGCCATATTCTCCTTTCAACACTATCAAATACTTGTCTTTTAATATTTAAACAACCCCCTTTAGAGTAGCAAGGACATTTATGGGAAGCCGATGATGGAGGCTACTTAGAGCTTTTGGAATCCCAGGTTGAGAACATTCTATAATTTGAATAGTTACATTTAAATAAATTTAAATCCCACGCCAGAGGTGTAGCGGTCGGCCCAAACTCCAGCTTGGACCCTGCCGCCACCCGGACTGGGCTGTGCCATGGCCTCAACCCTGGTTCATCCCCTGACTTATCAAGGACCCGAGATCTGATTCCACCCAACTTCCTGACCTGGCCTCACACCAGGCAGGTAAGAGAGCTCTCAGCCGAAGTTCATTCCCCCACTGGACAACTGCCAGAAGCCGGACAACACCCACCATCTCCAAATGGCTTACGACTATCCTCATACATAGGGCCTTGTGGCAGCCAGACACATCAGCTCCAAATTGCAGCAGGGCACGTCTGGAAGGAAAAAAAAAAACTTGGTGGATCCAGACCCAAATTTCCATAGGCCTTAACTGTACAACTTTAGCAAAGTGCAGAGATCACTGCTATCAAAAATGATAAAGACAAGGAGCAAGACCCAATCTCAGGCCATGAGTCCAACCAAAACAAATACAGAAAACACTCGTGTGGAAGACAACAGGAATAATGCAGATGAAATCTCTGAATCGGTAGCATCTGAGGTAGACAGATAAGTGCATAAATGTACAGAGCAACTCAGATCAAAGATAACATCTGAAGTAAAAAGAGAATCTGATAAATTAATAGTCTCTGAAGTGGAAAAACAACTGCAGAAATGTATAGAGGAAAGAAGAACAGAAATAACCTCTGAAGTTAAAAAAGACATATCTAAATAATATGGGAACAACCACAGAAAGGTAGAGAGGAGGACAGAGCAGAAATAATCTCTGAACCAGACAGAAAAAGTATAAATATAATGAGAGACTTCAGTCTTATTGACAAAGACATTGATAAAAAATTAGAGAATAGAAAAATGATGGATCCCCTGATTGACCAATATAGGAAAGAAATACATTACACAAAACAGTTTCAAAGAGATATACAAGAAAACAAAATCTCAATCACAAGCTGGCAAAACCGCATGAACAGAAGTGAAGATAAAATCTCAGATCTTGAAGACACCATTGCAGCTAGTAAAAATGTAAGAAAGGATCTTTTAAAAACAACCAGGATGCAAGAAAATATAACTTAACATGTGCAAGATCATGCAAAAATGAACAACGTGAGATTAATAAGAATCAACAAGAAAGGAGTAAACAAATGATATAAAAAGGATATGGTGAGAAGTACTACCAGAAAACTTCCCAAATATGAGACAACAAAATGACATTTAGGTAACTGAAGCATACAGAACTAGAAATATCATCAATCCAAGTAAAGTCATGCCCAGACATAAAATAGTCAAAATCACAGAAATCAAGCAGAAGAATAATATACTAATAGCTGCTAAAGAAAAGAAACAAATCACATTTAAAGGAAAACCCATCAAAAATAATGCTAGATTTCTCTTCACAAACCATGAAGTCAAGAAGAGCATGGAGCATGCTTCAAGCCCTCCATGAAAACAAATTCCAGCCAAGACTGCTATACCTGGCAAAAGTCTCTTTCAAGTATGAGGGATAAGTGAAATACTTCCACAACAAGAACAACTAATAAATTTCATGACGTCAAAGCCAGCCCTACAAAGTATACTAAAAAAATTTGAGAGAGGGACCAAAATGAACTGAACTAAACAAATGACAAGAGAAAGAACCCACCAAATAGGACAACCAATTAAACACAGGAGAAAAAAGGTAAACAGTAGTAAGTAAAACTCATGTCAATCATAAGTCAATACATTTCAATTACAACCATCAATGTAAATGGACTCAATTCTCCAATTAAAAGAAATAGACTGGCAGAGTGGCTAAGGAAGCAAAATTCAGCCATAGGCTGTATACAAGAAACACATTTAACACAAAGAAACTCACAGGCTAAAAGTGAAAGAATGGAAAACAATGCTACATGCACTAGCACCTCAGAAATAAAGCAAGGTTAGCAATCTTGTTTGTAGACACTGAAAACTTCAAGCCAACAATAGTCAAGTGAAATAGAAAAGGCCACTACATCCTGGTTAGGGGAAGAATTCAAGAGGAAGAGGTAACACTTGTTAATATATGTGGACCCAACATGGTAGCACCTAGTTATATAAGACAAACCTTGATGCACATGAAAAATCTAATATCCCATACCACAATCTTAATAGGAGACCTTCATACCCTTTACTCCAAAAAGATAGGTCCAGCACACAAAAAATTAGCAAAGAAGTAGCAGATCTAAAGTAGAATCTGAAACAACTGGACTTAGTAGACAAACACAGAGTGTTCCAACCTACCACTTGAGAATACACATTTTTCTCAGGTGCACATGGGAAATTTTCTAAAATAGGCTATGTATTAGTCCATAGGTCATGCTTAAAGTATATGCAAGAAAACAGAAATTATCGCATGCATACAATCTGACCACAGTGCAATGAAATGGAAAATAAATGACAAAAGAAACCACAAGAAAATGAGAAATACATGGAAATTAAACAGCACACTTCTCAGCAACTACTAGGTTACAGATGAAATTAAACAATATCTGCAATGTAATGAAAACACAAACACAATTTACTGGAATTTATGGAATGCAATGAAAGCAGTTCATAGAGGGAAATTTATAGCCCTGAACTCACATATTAGGAAGAGAGAATGGAAAAAGTAAATACTCTACTGCAACACTTAAACCAGCTGGACAGTGGAAGAAGAAATGAAATCAAAAGCCAAAGATGGAAGAAAATTATAACTTATAAAGAAATTATAAATTATAGAGCAGAAATTGATTCAATTAAGATAAAGAAAACAATACAAAGAACTAATTGTCAAAAATCAGGTTCTTTAAAAATTTAAATAAAATATATAAGTCCCTAGATATCTTCATTGAAAACAGGAAAGAAAGGATTCAAATTCAAGCAATAAGGAATGAGACGTGTAAAATGACTACACACCCAGCACAGATTCAGAGGATCATAAATAGCTACTCTGAGAATTTTTACTGTCACAGAATCAAAGAGACAGAAGAAACAGACAGATTCCTAGAAAAGTATAAATTACCAAAATGGAATCAAGAATATATAAGAACATTGAACAACACAATAACATCAATAAAATACGAAATGTAATTAAAAAGCCTGCCACAAAGCACTACTGAATTCTACAAGAAATTTACAGAAGACAAGCCCAATACTCCTTAAAGTCTTCGATGAAATTGAAAAGGAAGCAATCTTCCCAAAATCATCCCTAGAAACAAGTATTACACTGATATCAAAAACAGAAAGAGATGCAACTGAAAAAGAGAAGTACAGGCCAATTTCTCTCATGAACATAGATGCAAAAATTCTCAATAAAATTCTTGCCACTAGAATACAACAAATCATCACGAAGTTTATACACCATGACCAGGTAGGATTCATCCCAGGGATGGAAGAATGGTTCAATATATGCAAATCTATAAAAGTAATACACTATATCAGTAGAGCCAAAGCCAAAATTCACATGATTGTCTCAATTGATTGAGAAAAGGCTTTTGACAAAGTCCAACAGTCATTCCTGTTCAAAGTCCTGCAGAAACTTGAAACAGAGGGCCTCAAGCTGATAAAAGACATCTATGACAATCCAACAGCTAACATAATTCTAAATGGGGAAAAACTGAAGTCTTTTACTCTCAAATCTGGCACAAGACAAGGATGTCCTCTGTCACCACTCTTATTCAATATAGTTCTGAAAACATTACCTACAGCCATTAGATAAGAGAGAGAAATAAAATGAATAAAAACAGGTAAAGAAGAAGTAAAACTATAACTATTTGCAGATGATGTCATAATCTACGTGGAGGGTCCCAAAAACTCCACCAAGAAGCTACTAGAAGAAGTTAAATTCCCATTGTTTTAGATGACATAATATTTTATTTGGAAGACCCCAAAAACTCCACCTACAGGTAACTAGAATTAATGCACAAATTCAGTCACATAGCAGTTTGCAAAGTCAACACACAAAAGTCAATGGCATTCCTCTATACAGATAATAAACACACTGAGAGACAAATTAGAGAAACAATATCCTTTATGATAGCACCAAATTAAATGAAATACTTTGGAATTAACCTAATTAAAGAAGTAAAAGAGCTTTTCAATGAAAAGAATAGTACTCTGAAAAAAAGAGAAACTAAAGTATTTCAGAAAATCATTGCTCCTCGATAGGAATAACCAAAATTGTGAGATGATCATACTCCCAAAACCATTATATATGTTGAATGCAATTCCTATCAAAGTACTATCAACGTATCTCACAGACCTGGACAAGTCATACCTAAAATTTATTTGGAGGCAAAAATGACCCAGAATTGAAAAAAAAATTTTTATCTGGGCAACATAGGAAACCGGGAGGCATTACAATTCCTCAACTAAAATTATACTACAAAACTACATTGAGAAAATCAATATGGTTTTGGGGAAAAAATAAACCTGAGGGTCAATGGAATAGATTAGAAGATGCAGAAGCAAATACAAACACACTTAGCCAACTTACTTTCCACAAGGGGGCCAAACATACTTACTGGAAGAAAGACAGCCTCTTTAACAAATGATGCTCCCACAACAGGCTTTACACATGTCAAAAACTAAAATTTAACCCACATCTATCACCACTCATGAAACTAAAGTCAAAATGGGTTAAAGACCTAAATTTTAAAAAGGAAACATTAAATCTCCTGGATGAGAAAATGGGAGAAAATCTTGAAGACATCAGGTTAGGTGAAGAGATCATGGACACAAGTCAAAATGCACATTAACACTTGAAAGAATCAACAACTGGGATATTCTGTGGGTAAGAAGTTTTTCACTTCAAAATAAATTATGAACTGAGTGAAAAGACAACCCACAAATCTTCAAAAGTTTTTAACTAATAAATACTCGGACAAAGGTCTTCTATCTAGAATTTATAAAGAAACAAAAAACATTAGGACCCTAAAATTCAAAGACCCAATCCAGAAATGAGCATCTGAGATGAACACACACTTCTCAGAGAAAGAAATTTGAGAAGCCTACAAACACATGAAGAAATGTTCCACATTGCTAGCCATTCATGAAAGCCAATTAAAACAACATTTAGATATCATCTCTCCCCAGAAAGAATGGATATTATAAAGAAATCGACCTGCAACAAATGCTAGAGAGGAATGAACCCTTCTCCAGTACTGAGGGAAATGTACACTCATGCAACCATTATGGAAAGCAGTGTGGAGGCTCCTTAAAAAACTAGAGCTGGAAATCCCATTCAATCCTGCCATACTCCTACTGAGAATTATCCCAGAAGAATTGAAAGCATCATATCATAGTGATATCTATACACCTATGTTCTTAGCAACACAATTTCTGATAGGCAAATCTTGGAAACAACCAAAATGCCCATCATGTGAAGAATGGTTAAAACGGATGTTACATTTTTATATAATAGAATATTATTCATCTATGAAGAATGATAAACTAGAAGACTTCATATAAAATGGATATACCTTGAACATACACTCATAAGTAAAATAAAGCAGACCTATATGTGTAAATATCGTATAGTCTCCCCAGTATCAGGACTCAAAAGAACTAATAAAAATGGATAGACATAACACAGCTGAATGGAAATCCATCACTTAAGGGTTAAACAGCAAAGTTACTGGAAGCAGAAAGGAGAGGAAACATAGCAGGAACAAATCTATACACTTGTATGCACTGGATGAATTAGACAGTAGTCCTAAGAAACCTCAAATTGTTTTTGACACTGATGGTCGCAATATGTAACACTAAAACTATGTTTGGAATGCCTGTCATTTTGGCCTTTTAGATGTGTGCTGCTTCTGACGTAATTACATTTACTCTTATACTCTTTCTGAAGTAAATGGTTGGTTTACAAGAAAACAAAAAGAGGTATTAAATGAAAGTAAGAGAATAGGAAAAATGTGAAAGGATGGACAGGCTAAAATTTGGTACATGCTTATATTTCTAAATATCTGTGTACAAATGTGTAACTGCTTTTATCACATGGTATAGAGATTTATTAAAATATCAATGTTGGATGGAAAATACCAATTTCAAGATAAGACTAAGATGTTTGACATTCAGAAAGACAACGATATTAACTTCAAGCACCTATGTTTTAGAGTAATAGTATCACTAAGCTTTTCTTCTGGAGGGCTAAGAATATAAGTTTATGGACAAAATATTAGAGAAAAGATAGGGCCAATATTTTGGCTCTAGCCCTTCAAGGTCAGTGAGGACTCAGGACAGAACAGAACCTGTGCTGTAATATCCTATAACTCAGGAGTTTCCCAAATTTTCTCTTCAAGGAGATTAAGGGACCACAGAGGAAAGGGATTGAAGGTATATAGTGTGCCTAAGGAGAGTCACCTAGAGAGCAAACATTCTTTCGGACATTCACAAAGAGTTACCTGGTCACACAATGGCCGTGACTCATCCAATTGGCTAACACTGAAAACAGTTCTACAAAGCACTGTACATGGTTCCAAAGTAAATTCTGAGGGGATTTGACTGACCTTGGGAGATACAAAAACTACATGTTTTGTTATACAGTCCTTGCTTTAACTTGCCCTTAACCACGCAGCAGAAATGTTTAAACATGACGAATAAAATGTAAAGGTAGTTTAGTATGCTAAGCTGTAAAAGGCGCTAACCAACAGCTTCTAGCATTGCTGGTTTTGCCAGTAACCCACTGAAATTATGGAACATTTGACTATGTATACAACTACCTTCTCTTAGATCAAAGAGAAGAAATCTATTGTACTAATAACTATTAGAAAATTCAAGCCGGGCGTGGTGGCTCACGCCTGTAATCCCAGCACTCGGGAGGCTGAGGCAGGAGGATTGGTGTGAGTTCGAGACCAGCCTGGGCTACAAAAGTGAGCTCAGGACCAGCCTCAACTGCATAGCGAGACCCTGTATCAAAAAGACAAAAAAAAAAAAAAAAAAAAAAAAAAAAAAAAAAAAAAAAAAAAAAAAAAAAAAAAAAAAAAGAAGAAAATTCAGCATGACTACACCCTGTGCTCTATATAACTACAATGAGGAAAATAATATGTATTACATCAATTACTGGCAATGTACTACTAAAGTGTTTTGAAATTGGCACATTGCAAATTTTATTAAAAGTAACAAAAAGTAAAGTAACAAAAGTTGGTCACAACTGGAAAGTAATTTCTGAGAGAAGACTTCAGTGGCTTTGTAATTGATCAATTTTGCTTTCTATGCTAGAGGCTATGCAGGTGTTTCTTGTAAATAAAATACTTCCTAGTAATTAAAAATAAAAAGAAAATTAAAGGAGAAATAAGAAATAAGGAGGAGTTGACAACATAAGACCCTAGGCAAATTTTAAGATTTGATAAACAACAACCTATCAACAAGTTCATGGCTTCTTCTCCTTGGTGAAGACTTTTGTTGAAATATTTAGTAATACATCTTTTCCATCATTTTACTTCTCAGCTCCAGGATAGCTTTTTTTTTTTTTAAAGTAGCATTTCTAGCACACTGTATATTCTCCATTTGGTGATACATTTTTCTCTTTTTTCTTTTTTTATGAAATCTATTAGCCCTTTGAGCATATTTTAAAGTGCAGCTTTATAGTTTTGAGCATTACTTTTAGTTTTTGCAATTATTCTCTCATGTACAGTTGACAATGATATTTCATTGTCATAAGAAATGATTACAAATGCACATGTGATGGAATGACCCATATTTTGCGGAAAACAAGTCATTTTTAACATAATGTGACAACTCAGAAACTCCTCTATTCCTGTCATGCTGTTCTACACTTTTCTGATTTTATTTTTGTTCAGTGATATTTCTGTATTGATTTGGAATATACATATTTTTTGTTTAATGTGATTGCTGAATTCTTTGAGCAATAAGTCATTTAGCCATAAATTTGATGTATACATTTTGAATATGCTAGAAGGTAAAATGAAAGAAAGAAAGAAAGAAAGAAAGAAAGAAAGAAAGAAAGAAAGAAAGAAAGAAAGGCAGGGAAGGAGAGGAACAAGAGCAGGGGGAGTGTCTTCATTACTTTTTACTCCTTGCTGGGACAAACACCTGACAATCAAAATGAAGGAAGGAAAGGTTTATGTAGATCACAGTTACTGGAGGTTTCAGTCCATAGTTGACTGGCTCCAAGGCAGAGACACACATGACAGAGTGCAGCAGTTCATGGTAGCGGAACAGCAATATGGTGACAGAGGCAAGCTAACAACAAGGAGAGCAGAGAGCAACATTTGTATGTCTGTCTCTTTATATTACATTCAGGCTCTCTGCCTCAGCCCGTCTGCCTTGGGTCTCACCCATAATTTCAGAAGTACTCAGACCCACAATCCCATCAGTACTAAAACACATAATCCCAGTGGATTATGAGTCAAGTCTCCAAATCTAGAAGTCCCTGCCTCATGATTGCATGAGGATTTGGGGGATAACTATACATAAACCATCACATTCTGCCCCTGGACTCCCCAAAGTCTCATGCACATTCCTTTGTGGAAGAGACATTTTAGTCGATCTGGAAGAGTTGAAAACTCCGAACAGTTTCAACATTGCTGAAAAGTCCAAGTCCCAAGTCTCTTCCAAGATCCAAGGCAAACTCTCCACTGTGTGCCCCTGTATATAAAAAAAGTTAAACATATCCAACATTCAAAGGTACAAGATAAACATTACCAATCTGAAAGTTGCAAACAAGGCAATATAAAATACTGGGACCAACACATGTCCAAACTCCCACAAGGTAAGCATTAAGTCCCATAGTTCCAACTGGAACATTCGAAGCAATCTGCACTGAATTGTAAGCTACAAAGGCCTGACATAGCTCTGCCTCTATGGCTTTCTTGGTGGTAATTTCCATCTTTTTACGATCCATGTTCCTGGATTTTACAAATTTGTGGGGTTTCCACTGAACAAGCTTCTCACACACAGCTTTACATACTACCCTCTCAGGGGCACACTGCCTTGCCTCCCAGATGTTCTGGAATATAGGTGGAAGCTCTCTTAACCTAACAACTTCTGCATTCTCAATGCGCCTATAACAACTGGCATGTGGATGATGCCAGGGTCTGCTGCCAGCTGGAGCAATAGCCAGGCTACCTTCTCTCTTGGCTGTAGGGGTGGAGTGCCTAAATTGATGAACACTCCGACCTTGATTCTGAGGAACAAATTCTCCATGCCAATGCTATTTTGGAACCTGGTTTGGCTGCTGCTACCATTCTGGTACGTGGGTCTCTGTGGCTTTCTTCTCAAGGCAAAACCTCTCTCCTTTGTGATTCTGAGGTTGCAAAGAGTGGAGAACTGCCAGGTCTTGTGATGTCCTCCAGCCATCCTTTTGTTTCTCTGGTTCCTTCCTAGCAATGGAGATCCTTTAACTCCATCTTTGCAGTCCGCAGCTCTCCTGGTGCTTCTTTCCTTGCCAAACTCACAATATTTTAAATCATTCTGCTTGGCTCTTTGCTCTTGATTTTCAGCATAAAACTCTCCAAAAGCCACCAATAACAATCATGCCATCGCCCCAATAGTTTGCTGCTTTGAAATATCTTTTGAAAGATTATCCAGTCCATCATGCTTAATCTCAGTATTAGGCAAAGTCTGTGGGCACGAGCAAAATTCTGACAGACTTTCAGCCAATCAATAGCATAAATCATCTGGAGTCCAATGATCAATGCTGTCCTTTTTCCCAGCAGAAACCTCCTCAGCCTAATCTTTATAGTCAGGCTTTCTGTCAGTCTTCTGATCTGAGTTCTGAGCAGAATCTACCATATAGAATAGCTGAAGCTTTTCCAGATCTTTGCGAGTAGAGGACCTCTCCAAATATTTGCTGTCTCTGCTCATACGCCATTCTTTATACCCAGGCTTCAAGCTAGTCTTCTCGTCTGATTTCTGACCAGAATCTCCCAAACAGAGCAGCCGAAGTTTTCCAGTGCTTCCCCTGTAGCTGACATCTACGAACTTTTCCTATCTCTTCCCAAAAGCAATTTTCAAAAGCTTGTAATCCACATGGTCAGGTATAGCCAGAGCAACGACCTCACTTCTCTTGTACCATATTCTGTCTTAGTTACTTTTTCTCATTACTGGGGCAAACACCTAAAAATCAAAATGAAGGAAGGAAAGGTTTATTTAGCTTACAATTACTGGAGGTTTCAGTCCATATTCGGCTGGCCCAAGGCTGAGTCGCACAGGACAGAAAGCATCCAGTTCATGGTGGTGGAACAGCAACACAATGGTGACAGAGGCAGCCAACCAAACATGGCAGCAGAGTAACAGCTCTACCCTGTCTCCGTCTCTCTTTATATTACATTCAGACTCTCTGCCTCAGCCTATCCACCTTGAGCCACACCCATAATCTCAGAAGTACTCAGACCCATAGTCCCATCAGTACTAAAACACCTAATCCCAGTGGATCATGAATCAAATCTCAAACTCTAGAAAGCCCCACCCCATAATTGCATGAGGCTTTGCAGGGACAACTAGACATAAACCATAACAGGGAGAAATAAAGAGACCGAGAGAGAAAGAAAAATAGAAAAAGTGAAGGGGAAGGGAGAGAGAAAGAGAAAGAGAGAGAGAGAGAGAGAGAGAGAGAGAGAGAGAGAGAGAGAGAGAGAGAGAGCATTGTCCATATTTGTAGATTAGACCTACATTGGGAAATACTTTTGTTTAGCCAAAAAGTGGCCTGGGCTGTTTATAACATAATTCTTGTCTTTATTTTCTTCTTTCACAGAATCTTAGTTTCAGTTAGAGATGTGAATTTAGTATCTTTTCAATCACATAGTCACACTACATAAAGCTTTGGGTATAATCTTTAGAACATGTAGGTATATTCAGAATCCCTTATTCTTAGAATCATCTTCTTCAATATTTTTACTGTATATATTATTTTTCTTGAATATTATCCAATGTCTTTAGCAATCAAATATCAATATATTGTCTTAGTACTTTCCAGTATGCTGCCTAAATATGGTAGGTCTGAATGTTAGGGACTTCCTGTTTACCACCAATTTTTTTTCACGTTATTTAGCCCTGATTTTTGGTCCTGCTCCTCACAGTATATGTGGTTAAAAACTGGCTGTAGTCTCCATGCTGCAGCTTCAATATAACTGCTGCCTTGAAATTTTATCTCTATGATCAATTAATCTACTGCCTATATACTCAGTTCCTATAAAATACCATGGCATGAATACCAGCAGACATATTATCTCCCAGAGCATAATATATTTGATATTGAGCACATCTGCCCATGTTATCTGTGGGGGACTTGGACAAGAAGTGGTTGCTTAAAATGTGGGGCCAAAGTATGCAAGGTTGTTAAGGAATCGATGGCTAATCAAGAAGTTTCAATTATTGAGAAATGCTTTGTTTGGTCAGTGCCCTTCAACTTTCCTCAAGAAAACTGTGTAGTCTTTAAACTACTCCTTGCCTAAACTGCTTTTTCTCTGATGACAACTTAGTTTATGTTTTCTTTCCTACTCCTGAGAGTCTCTTAAATATTTAGTGCCCTCAGCTGAGCATCTCCTTTGCCCTCTCTATGACTGAACTAAGACTGAGCTTCAAATATTCTTTCCTTCTCTATGCCACCTTGGTGACACTCTGAAACAAGTGTCCTTGTACCTGTTCCCAGGTACCTTGTGCTACAAAGTGGCTCAAAAAACTAAATATTTTTGGGTTCTGGATAGTTCACCTGTCCTGCTGGATTTGGAATCCAGGTTCTCCTCACAGAAAATAAGTAATTGAATGAAATGAACAAAATCTATGGCAAAGTTTATTCAACAAAGCCCAAATTAAGGGTGGGAGAGAACTATACTCTGCAGAGTAAGCTTGTATTGAGTAATTATAAAAAGAGAAGCAGAGCAAAGATAAAAGTATATGGTATGACAGGGAAATGTAGCATGGTTGTTACCAACGACTCCATGGCATCAGTGTGTCTTTTTCAGCTATCTAAATCTTGAAGAAACCAACTAGAACTGCTAAATACGTTTGTAGAGGGGTAGTGCTGAAACCCTGAGCCTCAAATTGATGTCATGCATATGCCATTTTGTTGGAAACATATTTGACTTCTTTTTTTTGATGTAATATTTTTATTGTGTAAATTTAACAATGTTTATATTACATATATTCATCATCAGATCACTTTAGATTAATACATATAGGTATATAAGATTGATCAAACAATTAAACACTTACACATTCAATCAACATTACTTTTTTTCATTTCCCCTTATTTTAAAAGTTGACTCATTGCATATTGTCCTCACAATAGTTCTACAGAGCACAGAGTGTGGGCATGACCCACCTCCCTATTGATGTTGCTAAGAAGAAAAAAAAAGAAAAGGTAAGAAAAAAAAAGAAGAAAGGAAAAGAAAATTCTTCTCTTTGGACTAAGAGCAAGCAGATGTATACACAGTCAAATGTTCTGCAATTGCAGTGGGCCACCACTGAAACTTGTAATATTGGAGGCTATTGATCTAAGCCTCCTAAAGCTCATCTCACCAATTTGGCTCTGTGTTTCATGCATTGTAATTGAGTTTTTTTTTCTTTTCTGAGTGATCAAGGGCAAGTCGAAGCAAGACCTGTATAACAAAACTTTTTTTTTCATCTTCCAGGGTCAAATCCCCTCAGGATTAAGTTTGAGACCATAGACAGTACTTTGTACAACTGTTGTTAGTGTCAGCCTTCGGGAAGAGTCACGGCCATTGCTTGGCCAGTTTGCTTTCTGTGAAAGCCTGAGAGAATGTTTTTCTCTGGGTGACTCTCC
>PVJA010048610.1:0-14124 GCA_004027025.1 Myocastor coypus
ATGATAGTGTCTTCTGTATTTGGTTTGGGTGGGCACAGGTCCTGAGATTGCCTCCTACTCCTTGTTGTTATCATTTTGTATGGAAGCGACCTCTGCACTTTGGTGGTGTTATGCTGTGTCTATGGGCGTTTGGTCTGGAGACTCCAAGGTGGTTCTTCTACAGAGGTTCCTGACTCTTGTGTTGGGGCTCTGGCTGCTACCTTTTGTGAATCCTGGCGGATTTGGTCTGTAGGTGGAGGTGGAGCTTTGGGATTGAGTAGTCCTGGTAGGCTCGTGGACCAGATCGGTTGCCAAACGAGCTATCTGATGGGTTCGGTGCTGGAGCTTGGCTGGAGGGGTTCAAAAAAAAAAGGGCGGGGGGAGCGGGGAAAGGGAAGGCGGGCCAGGGATCTTGAACCAGCTGGCACGCGGACTTGGCTCCCAGTGGTGCGGTTTGGGTCTGGGTTGGAACAGGAAGTTAGTCGTGGGAACGCAGAGGCGGTGCAGAGGGGCACAGGGGGCTTACCCGCGGTGGGCGCGCGTGCTCGGCTCCCAGTGGTGCGGTTTGGGTCTGGGTTGGAACAGGAAGTTAGTCGCGGGAACAGAGAGGTGGGGCAGAGGGGCGCAGGGGGCTTACCCGCGGCAGGCGCACGGGGTCGGCTCCTAGTGGTGCGGTTTGGGTCTGGGTTGGAACAGGAAGTTAGTCGCGGGAACGCAGAGGCGGTGCAGAGGGGCGCAGGGGGCTTACTCACGGCGGCCGCGCAGGATAGGCTCCCAGCGGTGCGGTTTGGGTCTGGGTTGGAACAGGAAGTTCAGGTTTAGTGTTTTAAATTAACACATGGGTTGTCAGTTGCCCAGACTATTGAGGAGGTATTTTGTGGTAGAGAGGGCAGAGGCTCTTGACTTGGAAGGCTATGTGGCTCACCTTGCTAAGTGTAGATTTTTCCTTATGCATTCAGATTATAGGGTGGAGATCAGGAAATAGCATCTTTAGATCACCCTAGCCTAGCACTTAGCCATAATTTTTTCTTTACATGTGGTCTGTTTTCTCCCTGTCCTGTGTGTGGAGGCAAGGCTTTGCCACTGGTGTTTTCTACTGCAGACCTGTGGCTTGCCTGTGTTAGAGAGAGTTGAAAGTAACACTTGTCAAACTTTAATATGCACATGAATCACCTAGATGCTCTAGGAATAGTGTCCAAGAACATGTGTCCCTATCTCCTGGGGAATGCTGCTGGAGGCTACCTTATGGATTAGCAAGGGTGGAGTCTTTAAGGCTCTGATTTTGGAATATGAACACCTGAATTTAAATGGTTCTACCTTTTGCTGGTGAGGAGGCTTCTTTCTTTACAAAATGGGGGCCAATGATAGCCCCACCTTCAAAGGTGTTTGTGTGGCCTGCGCATGGAGTTGAGCATCAGGTTCTGGGGTTTAGCTCCTGGCTTCACTTATTCCTCACTTTATGGCCTTGGGCAAGTGCCTTAACCTCACTGTACCACAGTTCTTTTGCCCATAAAAACGAGGACAATACAGGCATCTACCTATTGTTGCTGTAAAGATTAAGATGATCATTTAAAGTCCTTATTCCAAATGTGGCATCTTGAGCCCTATTTCTGCTACCATTATTTATTTGCTATAGCTGGAGAACTTTGGGTGAGATTACAACTACTGAGACCTTCTAGTTGGCCTAAACCAAACTATGAGCCATTTCATCCAAGAGCCTGGCCTAGCCACAGGCCCTGATGAAGAAGCTACTCTTTAGTTATTCCCTTGGGTCAAGCACAGCATCCTTTATCAGCTTTGTACCACTGGAGAATTATTTAATATCTGTGGACCCCAACCTCATTTTTTATTCCATAAATAGGAAAAAATAGTAGCTGCCTGACTGTGTTATTATAAGTATAAAATAATTAGAACAGGGTGGCATATGCTAAGTGTTTAGTACAGGTCAGCAACATTTTACCATAGAATTTATAAAAATAAGTGCTGGCTATAGTCATCATTATATGGCATATTATAGATACATATTATATGAAGTATGAGTTATAATAATTAATATTACCCACACATTGTTACTGTTTGGCCTTAAACACAAAATACTCATATGCTGTAGGCTTAGTTCCCAGCTAATGGTGCCATTAGGAGGCAATGGAAACTGAGGTGGATCCGTGTTCAAAGGAGCTAGGTGGCTGGACCATGCGCTTGAAGGATATCTTGGGGTTTCAACCCCATCCTCTCTTCCAACTGCTTCCCAGCTGCTGTGATGTGAGCAGCTTTACTGCTTCCACATTATGATATTTGGCCTCCCCAAAGGCCCCAAGCAATGGATCCCGGTGACTGTGGGCTGAACCTTCTGAGACAGTGAGGCAAAAGAAGCATTTCTCCCTCTTTAACTGTTCATCTCAGGTATTTTTCACAGTGATGGAAAGCTAACGAACACACCATGATTGTGTTATAACCATACATAATAATTCATGTTCCTTTTTTGCCTGAAATACCCCTATTTTACTTTCACTTAAGTTCAAAATTTATGATAAAATAGACAGAACAGAACATATCACTCTAACCATTTTAAGTATGAAATTCAATAGAATTAATCATTTTACATTGTCCCACAACTGCCATTCTAACCATTTTATGTATGAAGTTCAATAGAATTAATCATTTTACATTGTCTCACAACTGCCACCACCATTTATCACCAGATTTTTTTTCATGTTGTACAAATGAAACTCTCAATCCATTAATCAGTGACTTACCTTTTTTTTTTTTTTTTACCTCTGTCCCCAGTAATCACTATTATGCTTCCTGTTTATAAGAATTTATCTACTCTAGGTTGAGGAGGAGAGCTTCATTCCTTTGGCATCTGGAGAGAATTTCAACCTCAGGCTGAGCCAAGCCAAGGAGGATTGATCTCTCTGAGAAGGCAGTTTTTCTACCCAGAGGATTTCAGAAGATTTCCAAGATTTTGCAAGAGGGAGTTTGTAGTGTAACAATCCATGTAAATATCATGTAAAAGTGAAATGCTGGTTATATCTTCCAGCACCCAGAAGCATATTTGGAGGGTTTTTTTTTTTTAATTTGGTGCAAAGGTTATTTTAATTTAACTTTAGTCAAAACAAAAACATAAATCTGTACTTCAAATCACTTTGCAGCCCTGTGTCTTCAGACTCAGGAGGCAAACTGCCTTATGCTCATGGTCCTTGCCTATGGGGTGGTGCAGTAGCTAGGATGATTTCAATCCAGGATGCTAGGTAGCAATCCCAATGCACACACAGGCTGTCAGACTGTGGGTGCTAGAATTCATATCTTGAATCTTAACTTCTGTAATTCTCAATTTCCCATTAGCAAAATGAGATGAATGATAATCACTACCTCAGAGGACTGCTGTGCAGATTTCATGGACTAGTACTCTAATGGGACTGCTCATCAAAGGCCTGGCATAGAGTAAGTGCTCCACACTCCTGGGTACAGTTGCATAGACCATCATACATGCCACTTGCAGTCCTCCACTGGCTCTTTGCCCACAGTCTTTCTTCTGGATGCACCTCCTCTCCCTGCCCATCAGGCCCCCATTGTCTTTCTTACTGTATTCACTCTTCATATGACATTGCCAGTATTTTCTCCAGGAAGCCTATTTCTCAGGACTGGCCACATGTTTCATTCTCTGGCCCCAGAGGTGCCCTGCTTAGACATCATCCAGAGTATCCACCAGCCTGTATTCTCACCTCTCAACTGAGCTGTGAGTCTCATGAGACCAGGATCTCTCTACTGTGAATTTGAAGGATCCCAAGGGAAACAAAAGTTGCCTTTGGAGTGGAAGGCCTGGCTCCCCACATGCCATCTTCTTGGCTGCTAAGGACAGAAACATGACAGTTCCTTAGCTGAGGGCTCTGACTCAGCTTTCAGATAGAGACACAAGGATTTTCAGAGCTTGCTTCTGACAGATCGGTGGCTCAGGATTTCTCCAGAGTACACAGGGTTTGCTTCCTCCTGATGAACCCTGGCCTTTCTCTGTCCTGGTTCTTAGAATGGTGCATGCGTCTTAGTTTTTTTCTGAATAGAATTAGCAATTGGTGCTGCTGACTGCTGATTTCTCTGAAAGAGTATATTCTTGATGATCAAACACATTTTTTTTTAATTAGAGAGCTTTATCTTTATTAGGCACTCAGTTTCATGATTGTGTCCCACCAACTTTTATTGGTTCCTTTTTTCCCCCCGACATATTTTTTTTTATTCCTTTTAATGAGAAAAAGAGATAAAATAACAATGAAACAGTTTCAGAACAAGTTAGTAGGACAGTTACAATTCAGAGGATAAGATGAAGACATGATATCTTGTCTAAACAATATAGAGAGGCTCAGATAGCAGAAGTTACATTTTTAGTTATATAGGTCTTACTTTACTTAACCATCCAGCAGAAAAGTGTAACTGCAAGGTATAAAAAATAAAGCTATATTAATATGCTGAGGCATAAAGGGCCCAAGTCCACAATTTCAGACAATTACCAGTTGTGCTGATAACCCTCTACTATTATGGACTATTGGACTATATTGAGTTGTTTTGCTGAATTCAAGTACCTACAATCTTTGGACTGGCATCAAGCATGAAAAGGTCCTTTGATGATCAGACACTTCTATGCTATTTCTATTCAACCTATCAACTTTTCTGGCAGGTTATTTTCTCCTGGTTAATGTAAAAGTCATGACTATAATAGTAAATATTTTTAAGTATGTTTTTATGGCAGGCATTGTGTAAGTGTTCTCCATGGATTATTCCACCTGATTTCATACCAACACGTGAAATATGAAAAGTCAGTATTTTTCTTTGCAGCAGGGAAATTGAGGCCTAGGGAAAGGAAGTAATCAGCTCAGGTACAGTGAAAGAAAGTAACAAAAGCAGAATGCAATTTATGTGGCATACCTTCAAATCTTTAACCATGAGGCTCCATCATTACCCTGTAATTTTCAGTTATTATACTGTTTCAACTTGAATAAAACCGCTAAGAAATACACTTTGTAAACCAAGTGACTTAGCTACCATAATTGTACTAAATGTATGCTTTCTCTATTACATCCTAGTTTACATTTTATTTTTTGTTTGAGAGGCAAGTGGGTGAGAAAAATAAAATGTTATCTTGTGCTTTATTTTGAATGCATGACCAAAGCTATGAGATTTGGTAGATAGCTATCTATAATGTTACTGTCCTGGAAAGGTTACTTTGATGACTTTGATTTGATGGGGCATACTCCTCGCCTCTTTGATTCTAGAACTGAGCAACAGGCCTTACCTACAACAGCTGTCTAGGAAAAAGTGCTTTTGGACATGTTCCTAGCACTGCAAATCAATCTATTCTTGTTATTGAACAAAATAATGTGTTCTCTAAACTGCCTCCATAGTGCTGTGCTTTAAGATTTAGAGTGGAGAGAGAGAGAGGGGAGGAGCTGGAAATTAGTAATACCACTTGTGCTTTTAAAGTAAATTATTATGATTCACTAAATTTAGAGCATCAAATTTTGTAAATATGTTACCTTTGCTTTTTTCAAACTGTTTTTAATGTAAGCAAAATAAAACAAAAAAACAATGTCAGAGGGACATCTTAATACTTTTTAGGAAAAAACAATATGAAATATTGATGGTTTTAGCTTCATTCAGTAATTATATACTGAATGTTTGTTATGTGGTAGGTAACATGTTTCTTACATGGGTTGTGGCAAAATAGGAAATCAAACCTCATGGCTTTTCTAAATTGATAGTAACAATATTTAGAGGTCAAGAACAAAGTTAACTTGGCCATGGAATACAAGAAAACAAGAAGGATCTTGCAGATACTGTGAACATATGCTGGATGAGACTCTCAGCTGAAATATGAAATGGAAGAAGTATTCCTTGCCTTTTGTCTATGTAGTCTGTTCTCAGGAAATGATTTTCCATATTTTCCACATAACTTGGCACCAAAAGGAATTACAGTTAATGTTCCATGGACACTGTTTGCCCTGTAGCTTGATACATTCATGATCTGCTTGGAATTTTTTCAGTCAAAGGAAGGAACATGGAAGGAACCACAGGAGTTCACTTATCTGCTCTGAGAAACAGGCCCTTCCCTGAGGGGAGAGGAGGGAAGGATGGGATGGAACCTACAGAAGGTGACCTTACAAATACCAGTGGCTTGAGGGACCTCATCCAGGTTTGGGGGAGACAGCTTTCAATTGTCTTGGCAAGCTTGTTACGGGACAGACATTTTAAACAGATCTAACAAAAGGCAAATTTAGGTACTAAAGATGGTAATTCTGACTCCCACTTATGAATAATTCTAATGGAGAGAGAAAGAAGCTTGTGAAGCAGGCCTGCTGAATAAATAGATTTCATCTTAAATGCCAAATCAGATTTAATGATGGCAGAGACTATAACCCTATTTGAGAAGGATTTTGAGCCTTATCTGGAATACCACTGATAATAGCTTCAACCTTGAATACACTGTTGTTAGGTCCAAATCCTACTGTATGACACAACTCCCTGAGTGGCTGAATTAGGATCTAAAATAAATCCTCACAGGATAATCCAGTGTATCAAAGGCAACAAGAGGAGGACTTATGAGAGTAACATTCTTTGGCTACACTTAAGTTCAAAACCCAGTGGGGTTACATTTTGGGATTGAAGAAGCTTGCTTGGCTAGCAAAAAAAATGAGATGTGTGAATCAAGATGATGTGGCTACAGAGCATCCTCAAACAATGGCGAGTGCTCGAGTCCAGCAGCGTGGTTCAACCCCAGCGCCTCCACTGGAGCTGCCATTAATGTGTCTTCCTTTAAGTCTGCCTGTTTGCTTGAAGCCGCATGAACCCCCAGTTTCTGGGGTCACATCAGATAATTTTGCAAATGTATGGGTTTTTGAAAAGTTTGATATATGTTTTGCTCACTGTGTTCTATCCTTAAACACAGCCACATGCACTTCAGGAAGAATTTCATCCATATGGCCTATTCACTGGCAGTCAGCTTATCAAAATCACTATTGTGTCAGAACCACTTGACTTCCAACTTTGCCACTTGAGATGTTAAAAAAAAAAAAAAGCCTCTTAAGAGCTTATTTTCTTGAGCTATGATTTGGACTTTGGTGGAAGACGTGAATTTCACTTTGAATTTAACACAAAAGGAACTCAAGAATTTTAAGCTTGCTAGGAACCATTCTTTTAAAATCAGGTTGGCCTTTCTTAAGGATAATGACAATGGAGGTGATGATTGATGATGATAGTGATGATGATTGTGGTTATTCAACTGATTGGGTTTAGGTTATTTTCTGGTTGCTCTTGGAACAAACTTTTTCCTAATAACTATGATTGCAAAAATAAATCAGGCATAAGAACTGGAAGGGAAAGCTAGAAAATAAAGGATAGTGGAACTAAAAACATCAGTTATAGAAAGGACATTAAATTTGGGAGCAAAAGAAATAGTTTTTGAATAGAATTTCTGGGTAGAAGAAATCTATTTTATTTTATTATTATTTTTAAAATGTATTTAGTGCAGGATCTACAGAGTCTCATTACACAGTTCGTACTCATAGTGATGCTCCTGTTTCAGCCTCCCCAGTGCTGTGTTTGCAGATGTGTGCCACCACACCCAGTTTGTCTCTCAGGTTAGAGGAGGGAGCCATGAAGAATTTTTTCTAGATTCAGATGCATAATAAAGCTACAGAATAGGTAATAAATCAGAAAGAAAGTTGTGGACGGTTGTAGACAATCTCAACATGGGTTGTGCAGTGGGTGTGATAAAGGGCCATTGGGTAATATTTAAGCAGTGGGTGGCATGGAAGAGAAGAGGGTTTCTCACTTTAATCTTGTAGCCGCTATAAAGTGTTATTTATTCTGCACTGCATTATTATTCTAGAGGAACAATTAGCTTCAAACAGGGATGCTTCATCTCCTTGTCTTGTTCTAGCTGAAGAGCTCTGAACATTTTTTAGTGACAAGGCATCACCACTGTAAATTATCAGTTATAACAGGCACAAGCAAGTCACAAGCTCATGGCTGTTAAGTGCTTACTTTTGCAAGTAGCCATAAAAAAGTGTGTTTACCCAAATGACTCTTTATAATAATTCTAGTCCTGTTCTTCTTTCTGAAATTCCAAACTTTATATAAAGCCAATAGATGGGGCTGGGGAGATATCTTAGAGGTCTAAGACCTGCCTGGCAAGTGCAAGGACCCAGGTTTGATCCCTAGTACCACATGCTGTGCTGGTCCCAGAATCTTGGGTACACTATGCCAGCCTGCACCATGCCAGCCACCAAGCCCGGGTGTGGTGCTACACACCTGTAAAGCCAGCGCTGGGGAGGCTGAAACAGGAGGATCACTCTGAGTCCAAGCTGTGTAACACTACCTTGTACCAAATAAATAAATAAATAAATAAAGCCAGTAGACCCAATATTGATTCCAAATTGGCCCCAACATTTCATAAAATAGCAAAGATCGTTTTAATTTTGAAAACAAAAAATATAAATACCACTTGAACACTCTTTAAAAATTAGTATGTTTGTAGCATATGATATTTGCATTAATTTTAGGAGAGTGTTACACATACATAACATGTCTTGGCCACTTTATTCACCCCGTTTCCCCTTGTCTCGATCCCATTTCCCTTTTGCAGAGACATACACTTTGGAAATGCACAAAAACTCACTGCACTAGGGAGAAGCCCCCTAGGTATCCAGCAGAACCAGACTTACTTTGTGAACAGTATCTCAGACCAGTTAGGTTCAAACTTTTTTTTTTTCCTTAAAGGCCTCAGTTTCACTCATACATCATGGGTTCTCTCCTTTTTCCGTTGGTTTGGTTACTGACTCCAACTCATCTGGGGCACAGTGGTTAATTAAGCTGGGGAAAGGGGAGAATTTTGAGTTGAGTGTTCTACCCAAATATAAAGAAACACAAAGAATCATATTTCAAAGCACTCAATTTTCCCACATTGTCTAATTTATTCTCTGACCAACATAGTGGTATTTTCTGCGTAAACAAAAAGGATTATACCAGTTTTTAGAAATTATGAATTATAGCCCAGTGGCTGAATTCATTGTACATGACTGAAAATCATAAGTTCCTTTGGAAAGCTCTTTTTAAAAAAATAGTCTAAAAGTTTGCCTTATTTTCCTTTCATTTGATTTTTCTATATCTCTATCATGACTAAGTTAGTTCAACTTAAAAACTCTCATCCTGCTTGTCTCCTGGTTATTACTTATTTTCACTTGCATTTTCATGACATCATTCTTTGAAGTATACAGAGCACAGAATAGGAAACTATTTCACAATCTATTGCTTTAAAAGTTATGAGTAAAAAATTGCTATGTTAAGCAGCAAAAATGAGGACTAATGGAAGAATCTAACTGCCAGCCATTTATTCATTCAGCGAGTATACTTCTCTGGGTCTCATGTTACTGCTGGTGTAGGAGACTATGAGGTAAATGAGACAGGGGCTTTGTGCAGGTGGAGTTTTGCGCTAAGTGCAGGCAGGCAGACAATAAGCAACACAGGCAAGCAGATGAAGAAACTATGAGTGTTGTGCAGAGAACTAAAATTACTCTGAGCAGTGAAGTAACTGAGTGACAGCATTAGACCAAGAGGCTCACATCCTCTGAGGACATTTAAGCTAGGGTCTCATTCTTCTGCAGACCACTGTAGCCCCTGAACTGAGGCTCTGACCTGTGCATTGTCTGACATAGGAGTTTTGAGAGGGCTAGTGGAGACATTTGTGCCCAACTCACCATGCCTAGGACCCAGTGCAGAGGCTTACAGGCTGTCCATAGAACAATGGGAGTATTTGCTCATTCTCAGGTCTGATGGTTGATGGTGGCTGTCAGTTGGGTGGCAGCCCAGCTACACTGGGCCTCTCCATGTAGTCTGGTCTCCTCCATCTGTAGTGGTTGGGTTAGAAGAGTGAATATCTCAAGAGAAAAAGTGAGTAGGTGCTGGATCTACTGGTTTTTATGACCTAGTAACACTCGTGCCATACCCTGATGGCTAGGATGATTGCCAGGATCCACCCAGGTTCAACATGAGGACAAAGGGCCCCTCGTTCTTGATGGAGGAGTGCCAATATCCCATTATAAGACAAGCACATGCAATGAAGTCTATTGCAGTGGGACTGCCTTTGAAAAATCCATTCTATCACCATGTAAATGTCAAGATGGAGTTAGGAATAGGAAAACCAAGGAGAACAACATCCCAGATGAAGGCTTAGATAAAAATTCACTTGGCTGAGATTTGGTTAGGGTAGCAGGATGGAAAGAGCAAGGGGGAGAATCACATAGGATAAAGTTAAAAAGGGAGTTGAGACACATTCTGAAAAGCTAAACCTATCTTCTCTTCAGGCAGAAGATGAAGTTTGGGCTTGTTTGGGGCCTCTTTCACATATTCTTGGGCAGATAGGTTATGCTTGGGTGGTTTGCCAGCGTGGTCCTTGGCCTTAGATTTTCACAGCACTTATAGCATTCTTGGTAATGCTTCCATCTGGAAATCCCCCAGGTCTAAGAGCTTCTGGTAGTAGACATTATATAATGTGGAGAATATACGAAGCATTTCATTCCTCCAGTCCTGTAAGAGGTTTTAAATCTACTCTGAGAGATTAATACACATATACATATGCACACATGGTTGTCAATTGTAAGTCAGTGGAAGTTGCATGCAGTAAAAATAAAAAATCAAAATATGGGTAAGGATCATGATTCAAATGTCATGAATCTGAAGGGCCCAGGGAGTTAGCTCAGTGGAAAAAGTGCTTGCCTCGCAAGTGCAAGGTCCTGAGTTTGATCCCTGGCCTGGTTCCACCAAAAAAGAAAGGAAGAGAGAGAGAAAGAAAGAAAGAAAGAAAGAAAGAAAGAATAAAAAAATGGTACATATTTAGAACAGATGTCAGAAGAGACCATCAGATGTGAGATAGATGGATTGCCATAGTTCATTGTCTGTATCAGTGTCTACAACTTCTAAATAATGATACAAAATTCCATACACAAAGTGAAAATATAAATGGAAAACTAGGAAAAAAATTATGGCTTACATGGCAAAACTGTCTTTGTGTACAGAGAGCTTTTACTATTAATTGCAACAAAATAGAAAAATAAACAAGCAAGAAATATAGAGGGAACTTATGGAAAGGACATACAAATAATTAACTTTGTCATAATATAAAAATTATTCAGAAAAGCCATGTGCTTTACTAAATTGACAAAAATATCAAAAACCATTTGTTACTTAGACAATGATCATGACATAGGATAAAATGTTTTATTGGTAAAAATGTGGGATATTAGTCCTGTACAGTATGGGTACAGTGAAAATATTTATCAGCATTTTAAAATGTATATTTTCTTTGCTTTGACATTTCTCTAGTTAAAAATCATTTTATAGGTGTTCTTATTCCTATATGAAATTATGTATATTCACAGATGTTGATTTTATATTATTTGTAAGAGCAAAAAATTAAAATTTCCATGACTTCATTAGGAGGCCAGATTTATAAGTTATAGCTCATCCACAGGAATGTGGAACCTGAAATACCATGAAACTCTTTCAAAAAATGTGAAATATTAAAAGTTGTAGGAAAGAGGTGGGAAAATAACAGCCAATTTATAGACTGCTGGATAGAGTAAGAGTGGGAAAAGATCATACATGTTACAGTGATGAACTAAGACAAGAAGTGATAGATTTACAATAGAGAACAAAGGGGTATTTATTAGCAAGACATCGGGTCCTTAGTGACCCATTTGCGACCATTAGCTCTTCTAACTAAAGAACATTTGAAACCTTAGACTTGAATTTTATATCTGAGCATAGCAACTACGAATAAGCGCACTACTTATTTTTGTTTTCTTTAAAATGTAGGTGCAGATGTCTCCTGGTGTTATGTCATGTGCCAGAACTTTGTCAAGAATGAAAGAGCAAAATACAGGAGTCCATGTGTGTTCAAAGGCCAGCAGATCCCAAAAGGGATGAGGCCATTTTTTTTCTTGCAAAAGATCGTTCTTTCATTCTGCCCTATACCAGCCTGTCCTATTCCCAACGCCCCACACTTTTCATCCAGAGTAAGATAACGGAGAATTGTAAGCTGAAGACATGCCACTGCCAGTAGAAAAGAGCACTTCTTCAGTTAAACGCTGGAGTAGAATTTCCTCAAAGATGGACACTTTTAAGATTTGGTAAGAGAAATCAATGAAGGAAAAGTTACGTTGATGACTTTTCAACTTGGAGTGCTTACTGTTGGTGCCTGTGTTCCCGCACACCTGCCAGCCAGGATGGCACATGATACAGCCTGAAGGCACCAAAGAGCCCCCACTATGGCAAGGTATGGAAGACTGAAATTCCCACCAACAATGCTACTACCAAGGGGTTAAAGAAAAATGTGCTAATGGTACTTTTATATTTTTACTTAATTTAAAAATTACACAAGATTCTAAAAGAACGCCAATATTAACAATAGATATGTAAGCAAAATTAAAGTTCTCTTTTTTTATTCTGATTAGTCTAGAATTCCATACTTCAAAAGTCTACTGCTAACAGTTTTTTTTTTTTTTTTTTTTTTTTTTTTTTTTTTTTTTTTTTTTTTTTTTTTTTTTTGATACAAGGTCTCACTGTGTAGCACAAGTTGACCTTGAGCTCACTACGTATTCCAGGCTGACTTCTCACTCATCGTGATCCTCCTGCCTCAGCCTCATGTGCTGGGATGACAGGTGTGTGCCACCTTAGCCTACTACTCTTAAATTTTCATAGCTATCTGTCATTCCAGAATTGGATTATGTATGCTTTATATATTTAATAGTTGGCAGGCACTTCCCTATTAGTCCCTAAATAAAAGAGATTTTCTTTTATGTATTTACTACAAGGTCTACAAGGTCTCACTACACAGATCAGATTCATAGTGGTTCTCCTGTTTTCTGCCTCCCAAGTGCAGGGATTACAGGTGCACACCACCACACCTGGTCTCAGTAGGCATCACAGAGCACCCCGGGGTCAGGGCCGGCACTGCACACTGGGGATCAAATCTCAGTCCCTGCTTCTACCTAAGCAGGCATCTTAACCGCTGGCCATCCCATAAAAGATATTATTTTATTCATAAGAAACAAAACCAAACAAACAAAGAAAGAAAATTAGTGATAAACTTTCCATGAAAAAATATCTACCTTCTGCTCAGTGTGCGTCTGCTGGTACACTTAAGGTCAGCACCAGCTTAGGCACTGAGGAGAGTCACGTCTATAAGGATGTCAGTAGGCAGCATTTGAGCTGAAAAAATGCAGGGCCCACAGCTTTAGCACAGACAGAGTGCAGTTTTGGAACTGTTATTTTGCAAAGGAACCTTGGAGACTTCCAAGCAGCCACAGTGCCTGCCTCCTTCCCCCGCCGTTGGCTGGGTGAGTCCCTGTAGAGATCTCTTCCCTTGGGTCTCTTACAGATGAGCGTTCGTCATTCTCTGTTCGGCAGAATCTGTTGAGCATTAAAATCCCCGTGGCCAGTGGTAACTCCTCCAGGCATCTACATTCTGCCTCTTGTATGGCACAGGGTGTCCTGGGCAAATGACTTTTAGAAGCAACAGACTGGAAATAGTTAAATAAATTATTATAAAATCATTAAGAAATACCACATGGCATTTTAAAGGAATGACTATATAGATATATATGATAGATGTCCCACATATATTCTGCATCCGAAAAAAAAAAATATGTATATTTTGCATCAGAAAAGCAAACTGTAGAACATTTATATCACTAATGCAAAAATCTAAATCTATATTAAAAATTTTATATGCTATAAAAGTGGATTTCATATACATATATATGTATGTCTGTGTAAAGGGGAGGTAAAACAAATGTTTCACCTCTGGGAAGGGTGAAAAACACTGAGACTGAGAAAATTTGTTAATTTTTCACTGAGGTTTTGACCTTAGCTTTATCCACAAGATTCTAATTTGTTAATTGTCGGGCGCCCTCCCGGCCGGCAGGAAGACACACAACAGGATTCAGCGGCAAACAAGCTTTAATCGTTCCCTAGGCAGTTCGCCCCGAGGAGAGACCTCCCTGCGTCCGCCAGCCGCGGATCTCTCTCGTGTCTCTCCTCGACCACTTCTTCCTGATTCTCTTCCTGATTCTCTCTCTCGCCCGCGGCGGGGCTCAC